>WOGP01010543.1:0-10280 GCA_015342065.1 Leptinotarsa undecemlineata
AATTTATGGTATATACCAAAAAAAAAATGAAGTACCAACCTTGGAAATGATTTGGTATAAATTACTCGACTGTCCCGATTACAATTACAAATCTTTAAAAACTCTACGAGGTGTCTTATTGTCTTGTGGTTTCAAATATAAAAAATTGAACAATCGAATGGTCATAATGGAATCGACACGCAATGTTCAACTTCGACTTCTTCAACTTCGACAAGAATATTTGAGGCGAATGAAAAGCTGCCGAGAATCCAGCAGACATATAATCTACCTCGACGAAACTTGTTTTGACACTCATGATGTTGTCAAATATGGCTGGGTGGATGAAACTAAGTATTGTGTTTTGAACACAACTTCTTCAAGGGGAAAACGTGTTATAATTTTGCATGCCGGGAATGAAAGGGGTTTCGTACCTAACGCCTTTCTTCTGTAGGCATAAGGCGAGTGGTGAATGAAGTAGGTAATAGTGATGTGTGGAAGACGTTATATGTGCAATGTTCCATAAATTCGATCGTTATTCAACCCGATGATGATTCCACCTCATCCGAATATAGAATATATATTTTAGAGTTCTCGACTCGGAAATTAACTACTTCAAATTTCGAAGTTTTTCATAGTTACCCATGGTGGAAAAATTCAGTTGAGATAACTTTTTCATGGGGTGATAAATTGCTATGATTGTAAGAATAAGTAACTGAAAAATTATCACTGAAAAATAATATGCCGACGCCTATGTCGAGACGGGAATTCCTTATCTGTGCTATTCCAATTGGTATTGGAAATACTATACGAAAAACACTGAAGAAATCGGAAAATCCTGTTTTAGAAGATGCTTTGTTTACATGGTTTTTGTAACATGTATGTTACATAGCATGTGCAGCTATTCTTTTTATTTTTTACAGATTCTTTCACGGATTTCAAATCAGTGTATATCATATTAGACAGTGAAAGTCCGAACTAATGAAATGAAGAAACTAAGGTTAAACATGTGTTTTATTAGCATTAAATATGGCATACTATAATCCGGACGCTTCGATAATCTGGAAAGAGTATTGGTTTTGCCTCTCCGGATTAACGAGGTCCTTATGTAATTATTACATCGCTTTCATAAGGGGTCTTTCTTAAGTGCTTCCTGACTTCAAATTTAAATGAAACAAAGTGTGTGTGAAATATTAAAATTGTTTATTCGTTCCAAATACCTATTAATGCCATTATGTGTAACGCACAAACCAGGCTGAATTCGACCGATGGTATGGGCTATGTCAGCTTTGGGGATCGCTGTGGTTTGTGGCTTACTCGCATACACCTGCGACTTTAGAAAACCCCACAAGGAAAAGTCTAATGTATTGCCGTCCTGTTGAAACACATGTCGCTGGTGTACAGATTATCCAATTCATGCCAAAATAAGTTGGTATAATCATCGACCTGTAGTGCTCGCCGTTGACAGTGATGACCTGGCGAACGTTTTTCTCGAAGAAATATGGACCGATGACACCGTCAGCCTAAAATCCACACCAAACAGTGACTTTTTCGGAATGCATTGGAGGCTCTTAGATCTCATGTGGATTGGTATCGTTCAAATTCGACAATTTTGCAGAACAGAACAGAAATGTCCACCACAATTTACCGCTTGGAATGAGACTGGACATAGCAGATCACCTCGTAATGTAATACAAAGGCCAAGGCGTAATCGTATAGGAGGACTACTCCTATAGAGGATGTACAATGGATCACATGCGGCCTAAGTACTGTATGTCTACACTCACCCTCCCTACCCTACAGATACAGATGCTATATCCGTCCATGGTGACTTGGCAAAACAGACTGAATAAATAACAAGTAATTTGACAGCTTCAACAAGATGGCCGATATTAATTGTTGAAGGTCGGAAGTCCCTGTAGAAAGACCCGTAATTTTTTTTTGATTATCAATTTGCGAAATCAAAATACAATAGTTAACTGAAACTTTTTGATGTTATTTACTCTCCTAAAAAATATCCGAAACATAACAGGACCTAATTATTTGGAGGAGTTAGGGTGCTGCTACAGCAGGGCCTAACAAATTAGGAACAAATATACTAGGGTGGAAATGAATTTTTGAAAGCCATTCACCCAGCCCAGACGTGTTCATTAGGTACTGTTATGAAAAAACATATCATATACTGAAAATATTACACAAGAAAATCGTTGTAGACGGTAAAACAAACACTAAGTCCTGATCTGTCCATAATTGTTTATGGTAATGTTAGATTTAATAAAATGCCAAAGTGATCATGAAGAGAGCAGCTGCTGTCTTCAAACACTATTAAAACTAAAGAAAGAGCAGTTAAAGAGAGACAAAGTGGTACAGACGCAAAACACAAACAGTGGAAGAGGGAGAAACAGGATACAAAAAGAGGAGAAGAGATGTGAAACAAATATGAATAATTTAAAGTTACATACTGCTAAATCATCTCCGTTCAGTCCGTCGTTCCTTTTGAATCCGTTGAATTCCGAATAAGTCCTCATTTTGAAGTCTTTCACATTAGGTCCGACGAATTCAAACTGTCCATCCCACATGTCAAAATCCAAATCGTCGAACTCAAATTCATCTTCATCACTAGTTCCCACGCCGTTCATTGTCAAATTTTCACGTGAAAAATCAACATCGGCACAAATTTTATTCAAAAATAACTGGAATGCCTGCACTGCAGAAGAACAAGTTTTTATGAGTGGCTTCGGGCGAGTCCATTAGTCACAGATTCTAATCAGTGAGTAACTCCATACTGTATGATGGACGGAGTCTCAATTAATTAATTGAATTCCCAGGATGGAATTATACGCCCTTTTCTCTGGGTGATTGACTTGTTTTTCTGTTCGAGAATAACATGTGGTTTTAACTGACTTCGATACATGAAAAAGGTATTTTTAACTGACCAGAGCCATTTTGAACAATTATTTAATAATAACAGTGTCTACTTTTTGAATTGTGATCTTCCGAAAAATGGGAAATAAAACTTACTCATTTATCATTTACTACTACTATCAGTGGATGCTTCTGTGGGTATTTACCTGTTTGTGTCCCAAATTTTGAATAAATAAATGATAATCTCTCACACGGAGTAACGGCTACATCCATCAATTTGTCAAAATATCTGGACATTTGACACTGTATGCCGATGACACCACCATAATTTGGCACAGTTCGGATTTAGAGCCCTTAAATAAATTCATAATGTCAACTTGATTAGAAAGTGGTGTAACTCAAATAAGCTTTCTTTCACGGTAACACCCATATATCCATATTATATCTATATCCATCAATTTAGTGATCTCCTAGTTGAACGGATTCAATCAGTTGCAACTTTTTGTAGGTTTACTTCGTATAGTGTATGAATTGCTATTGCACAAAAACCGCTACGCGATCCACACGATGCGTTGAATATGGATGGCCCAAGATTCCGAGAAAGGGATAAACACCCAAAGCCGACAAAGCAAAGTTAACAAGTTTTTGGGAGCCCCCATGCAAAAATTCATGACAAAAAAATATAACCGATCGCGAAAGAATAGCACCTAAAGGCTGACTTTCGACCAGAAGAGGTCAGATGTCAATCTTGCTGAAGTGTCCATCAGTAAGTTGAGGTCCGCTCGGAGATCGAGGGTGGATGGAGTGGAGGTTTTCCTCGCAAATTAGTTGTGGGGTAAAGCTTTTACTTCAGGGCACTCAACCCGGAAGGGGGCATGGGGCCCCCATGGCAATATAATATCCCTTCATTAGTTTTTGAATTCACCCACTCATACTCCTGTTTTTTTATAATGTTATCCGTATTTGCTGCTGAAGAGTCTGCTGGGTAAGTGTCTTACGGCAAAACATCGGATTTCTAGCAGTGAGGATGACAGTGTTTCATATAAGTGAAATTCTACTTCTGTCATTAATTATATTGTGTCAAAATCCTGTGAATGATAAATGATTCTATTCCATAAATGTTTGGAATAAAAACTGAACGGAGAAAAGTGTTTTTCGTATAATTCATCGTTCATATAAAAGTATTTGTTTCGAAAGTACTTTTTTTTCGTGTAATTCAATGTTTCGTTCCATTTCGTGTCTGAAAGTTACTTTTTTACATGATCTACACATCTTTGTATAGAATCAATTTTTTGAAATTGATTGCTTCCTTCCTTTCTTTGGAAGATTCCCACAATTTTTGTATCAAGATGGAGAAGTACAAGGCCAAAAACGTTATTTTCAAGTAATCATACTTCAGCCACCGTATTCAGCAGATTTGGCTCCCTGCGACTGAGAGTTATGAAAAACGCCGTTTTGCGACGATTGAGGAGATAAAAATGGAATCGGTGAGAGAGTTTAATGACATACCGAGAAGTGCATGTCAGAACTGCTTAGAGAAGGACTACTTTGAAGGGGGCAAAATAACAACGAATTAATGAATAGTCGTTGAGGAAAATGAAAATTAACTTTATTTTTTGAACAGACCTCGTACAAAACCCAACAACACAGAGGAAAAAACAAAAATTGCATTTATAAGATATCTTGTTCTAGTGGTAAAAGTTATATTGGTGAAACATCAAGACCATTAAAAGTGCGAGAGGATGAACATCGAAATTACCTTGGAAATAGACAATTAATAGGTCCAAAGTTGCCAGAACTCATTATGAAAGCAGATGGTATCGAGTAGAATGAAACAAGACGAGAATGATTGCCAATGAACCAAATTCTGAGAAATGTAAACCCCAAGAATCCGCGTATATTTTTGTATGTTCCATTTATAAGATATATTGTATTTGTGGTGAAAGTTATATTGGTGAAACTTAAAAACTGAAGAATGTATGAACTTATCAAAAATTAAGTTGAAGCAAAACTGGACAACAGCAAGGAATGAGTATTGTGAAAACTCTGCTATACACAGTATACCCGTTCACTACCAAAAATTACAGCGGAAATATATGAAGTACGGACGAAAAACAATAGTCACAATGATCAGACTGAAATTCGAACATGTGAGTTAAAAATATGTTCCTGTGATGCACTATGAAACCTTTGGTGTAGTGATGAATATTACTGTTGTTTTCTATAACACTAAACGTTATTTTAACACCTCGATACGTTTTTCGATCACAAACTGATCATCTTCAAGATGAAAATCGGTTTGATCACCTCCTCTTGAAGAAGATCACTTGGTGATCGAAACACGTGTCGAGGTGTTAAAATGACGATTTGGTGTTGGAAAAAACTCCAGTAATATTATTTAAGAATACGTTCCTTGATGAAATATAAATGACTGATCACCCCATTACCATAATTGGGTAAATGTGATACCATGACAGGACTCCATACGAATATTCATACTATTGTAAGGAACATGTTATTAAACGCAAAACCCAAAACGGATAAGTAGAAAAAATCAGGCATATATACACTGGAGTATGGTTGACTGTTCATCAGCTTATACACTCCAGACAGGCAGAAATTTTAAATTAAGGTATCGTGAGCATGTGTTATTAGATAAAAATCTAGCTATATATGATCACCTTCAAGATAAAAACATACAATAAACAAAAAAAAACATGAACATTCTCCATACATGCAGTAAGAGAAGGGAGATTAATTTGTTGGAAGCATTGGAAATAAATAAATTGAATAAAACCCCAATTTCAAAACCATCAATGTTCAATTGGAACTATGTAGCTCTCCTTTTTTGAATTTGTGAATTTTGACAATTAGTTTAGGATTCATTGGTATTTGGAGCAATATGTAAGTGGTGTTTTTGGATCAATTGTCAGTAATGATATATTATGATTGTCTTGGTATTTCAGATGAAGTATTGACAATTAAGGTAACATTTTCAATTCCCTCAATTTCAAAACCCTCTATGTCCAATTGGGACTATGTAGCTCTCCTCTTTTGAATTTGTGAATTTTGACAACTACTTTAAGTGGTATTTTTGGATAAATCGTCAGTAATTTTGATATGTTATGATTGTTCTGGTATTTCAGATAAAGTATTGATAATTCAGATAACATTTTCAATTCCCCCAATTCCAAAACCCTCAATGTTCAACTAGAACTATGCAGCTCTCCTCTTTTGAATTTGTGAATCTTGACAACTAGTTTAGGATTCATTGGTATTTAGAGCAATCCACAAGTAGTGTTTTTGAATCAACTGTCAGTAATTTTGATATGTTATGATTGTTCTAGCATTTCAGATAAAGTGTTGATACTTCAGGTAACATGTTTGTTATTTCAGGATATTGACCATATTATTGTATATTCAAAGATTTGTTTTAACAATATGCATTCGTTTTTTTGAGAAACGTTTGATAAACCGAAATCGGTCGTAACAAAAAAAACAAAAAATTTAAATTAGACAAATGTTATTTTTCCCTAACCTATATTAATGGTTTACTCAAAAACCTCCTCACTTGTCAGACCAAAACAAATGAATTATCGTTTCATGTGGAAAATCACATTTCTAAGGTCAATAAGTTTGGCTCGCGGAACGTTATGAATTGATGGTAATTTCAGGAGTACAAATGAATTAATCATTCAAGAATTTGAGTGACCCCGAAAAGTTGAGTTTCTATTAAAATAAAACAACTGAACTCTAGCATAACAAAATTCAGTATATTAACCGTATCGCAATTGTTCTTTTCATATAAACATATCGCCTGTTTGCATCATCAATCATTATTCTGTTCTGATACAACAAAAATTTCACTCAAAGAACCTCAAAGAAAAAGCTTGATGATTTATTAGTGTTCAGTTCTGTATGACGCCTATTTCATTATCAGCTTTTTAGTCTCATAAGATAATAATTGCAGTAACGAGTACAACTGACTTCATTTCATTTTACAATTTTACAGAACTACGATTACTTTCTAATCCAAATAATGAGAATGAAACTGTTTCAAAATGAAATCACATTAACAGTTTCTGACCCCAAATATTTGCCGAATGAGTTGTTAAATAATTGTTATCTAACACTCGGGACCTTGCCTTCAGCGAAATCGCTGAAGCAGAGAGAAACAGGACGTACTCTTTATTTGGTAATTCTGCGAGGCATTATTGGGTTATGAAATTTGTTGATTCCCGAAACATATTATTTGTTTATTTTATGCTGCATAAGATTTTTGTCACTTGGAATCCCTTCGAATATTCCATTCTTCCAGTTTTCCAAAAACTCTGCAATCTCTCATATCGCCCTTAACAACCATTAGTAAGCTTATTGGTGAATCGACATAACCTTGGAGTGAAAATCACCCTCAACAATAAATTTTCGGTGGTCATATTACATTCATCGATATCAGAGAATCATTTGACAACACCTTCAAATCTTTCGAATCAGCTTGAAATTCGGCTCAATCTACGCCATGCTCTTTAACAAAACAGGTACTGAGATTCTTCAAGGTGATACCATTGGGTTCATAGCCACCAGGAATCGCTCCCAAGATGGGGTATTTTCTCACGTCTGTTGTTATTCCTGAAGGATAGTTTGCTTGATATTCGTGACAGAACAAAGGTAGATTTGAAAGCTTATGCAGGTACAGCGGTGAAGTCCTTCAAAACTGGACAATGTTAAAGTTAGCTTGATCCTTTTCATTGGCTTATTTCCCGAAGTGAGTGCGCACCCTGTGGTTGGGTTACGTCCAAAGTGAGTGGGTCTATTCGACCCTCCACTGCTACCTGCAAGGGTTTATTGTGGCTAACACCTATTCAAACTCGATTAAATAAACCCAGCTTCTTAACGAAGCCGATTAATTTGTATGGTGAGTGGTCTTTCAGGTCAGATGGTAAGCGTACGACTCTGTCGAACTCTAAAAACTTGATTCGGTCCCCAGTGGGGCAGGCATAAAGTATGTGTTCTGCTGTTTCATTATTTTCCAAATAGAGACGACACACACTGTCTTCCGACAGTCCGGGTCTCCGCATATGATGATTCAAATGACAGTGACCTGTAAGAAGGCTGTTAGACATCGTAGATCATCCCTTCTGTAGTCCAACAACTGTTTGGTATCAAGCAAACTTGGAATAGGTAAGCCAATCCTGGAAGATTCTGCCAGAAGACCATAAATCTTCTTTCCATCCAGGTATTCAATCTGGTCTGATAAAGCTGCTTGCAGCACCCTCCTTTGCAAGGGAGTCACCAGCCTCATTACCATCCAGGCCAATATTGCCAGGAATCCAGACCAGAGACAATCTGTCAAGTCTTCCTGTCGAGGAGAATTGTCTTTGGCAATTTGCTACCAATTTAGACGTTGCTCGGTAGGAGCCAAGAGCTTCCAACGCCGCTTGACTGTCCGAGAATATTTTTATTGACATTTGTATGAGGTTGGATTCTTCCAATCTCTCCGCACACAAATCAATAGTGTAAATTTCCGCTTGGAATACAGTCGCACAGGTTCCTAGGCAAGTTGATATCTCTGTCCTGGGTCTGCGACTGAAAACACCTGCACCGGAAGGCGTTTTTTATCCATCTGTGAACCAACAACTATCTGTTCATAAATTTCCTTCTCCCGGAGGATCCGGTCCTCTCTACTCGGGAAGAGTACTTTATAAGGCAGTTCGTAGTTGACAGAGGCATAAAATCAGAGATCATTTCCAGAATGATGTGACTTCCAGTGTCAATCAACAGTTTGTTGCACTCTGCATTAAATTGTTTTGTGCAATTGGCAATGTGCACAAGTCTATATGTAGTCCATCTAGCCACTCTCTCCAGAAAAATGTAGAAGGATCTCCATGGCCACTGACGGTGTGGTACTGATGACACTACTGATGGCCAGACAAGCCTGTCTCTGTAAGTCAGAAAGCTTCACCTGGGCCGTTTTCTGTACCCTGTGGTACTCTCACAGCTAGTTCAGGACCTACTGACTTGATGATCTATGACTGGCACACTCATCAGTATTTTCGGTTTCTGTGGTGCCTGAGTGTCATGGTTTCTATGATGTTTAGAAAATAACCTAAAAAAGAGGCATAACCCCAGGGATACAGCTAACATATTTCAACGTGTTGTTAGTCATTGGCAGGTAAGCATATGTTCATGAAGGATGAAGCTGGCTCTGTTGACTAGATTATTAATTCAAGCGATTAATCACCCAGAGAAAATTCGTATTCCGAAGCATTATACTGTGAATGTCAAAAGAGTTGATTGATGGAAATTATTACAGATTAAGATGATCCATTTCGTACTTGGTTAAACACTTATACTTTGATTATTACGATAAATCAAAGGCACAACATTTTATTCGCCGAAATGACCGATAGTTCTCCGAAATTACACCGTTCCACTAAAAATACACGGGTATTTTTAACGTTTACTAAGCACACACCCAGGATTTTTCATCGTAAACTGAATCGTACATGGAACTCATTAACTTTCAAACACCGTAAATACAAACAAACGAAGGTGTCCACTCTCGGATATAACTTGATGCACACTTTCTTCCCGAGAAGCGTTTTCATACTGATAGAAATTGGAATAAATTCAAGTCGCATCATAATGTATATCAGGCATAGATTGCGACGTCACCAAGAAGGTTTGTGGTAGATAAATTTGTGTGTTATCACGAGAATTAATGGCTATTGTTTTGTTTGCTTCAAATTATGGCATGCGTCTAGGTTGTATTGGTTATTTAAATTCCCTAACGCCAATGCTCTGAGAATAAAAAACTCCTGCTAATTAATTTGCAGCTTATCGGGGACACCTGTTGCATACAACATTAATTCATGAATGTCACTACGCACTCTTAACAGTAACAATGCTGATTTGAAAAGGCAAAAGTAATCCATGAACCACGAATAATGTTGAGATGTTAAGTGACAGAGAAGGGAGTCCCCCATGTGACCGATTGTAGATTAGATTTGTGTATTGAACATTTCTATGGTATCATACATCCTGAAGAGGAATACTTTAAAGTGAACCCCTTGTTTAGGGGTTGGTAGCTTCATACTCAATTTTTAATGAGATCTGATATCCCTACGCATTTGCGGTCTAAGCCTATATTCATCGACATACGAGGGTGGTCTAAAAAGTTGTTGACAGTCACTCACGAAAGTTTCAGCCATTTTGGACGCGCATTTGTTATGTAACAGTCGTTCGAGAGAGTTGAACGAACCACCCTGAATAACTTTTGAAACAATGATTTGCCGGAGAAATAAAAAAACAGGCCAGAGAAAGAGATTTTTTATTAATTCTTGAATCAAAATCTGATGACTGGACAATGAGAAGAAAAAAAATGTCTACCTATAGTAAACGTTCAAAAATGTTTCCAACTTCCATACAATGGTACAAAC
>WOGP01010544.1:0-10280 GCA_015342065.1 Leptinotarsa undecemlineata
ACTTTTCAAGGTGTTCATTATTTCTTCAGTACTGGTCGGTGCTAAAAAGAAGGAATCTCTGGTAGATATGTTCTTCATATACAATGTATGGTCTTAGCTAGTCAGCATTATCTTCAGGAGGGAAATGTCACAAGAGAACATGCAGCATTGTATCAACATCGTCCCAATTCATATGGAGAAGAAGGAAGGAGGAAGAAGTTTTCCAAAATTACTCTCGTTAAGATGAAGAAACTTTATACTAAGCAAAATCGCTTTTGAATTTTGATTTGACAAGCTTCATCAGAACGGTCGTTTTCTCATTTTGAAGCTATCGCCTCACTAATCATCCCTTGACGAATACTTCATATTATACTCATCATAAGAGTTCGAAAACTCTGTGGAAGTGAAATTTTTGAGTACTTACTCGGCTGCTGATCTTGAATGGTATAAATAATTAATACTAAACGAATCATGATTATTCAACATGTCATATCAAATCGAATATGATGGCTTGGATTTTCTTTAAATGATATTAAAGCCTCCTGTTCCTTTTCATTCATTGTTGCTTCGAAGAATTGAATCGAACATCAATTTACGGATATCAGACCCAACGAAAATCTCTTCTTTCAACTTAGCTTCTGATAAATAAGGGAATTTCGTAAACAAATATTTCAAACAGTCACTATCTTTAGTCAGAGTTTTAACACATTTTGTTTAAAGGTGGTTGACAATGTTTCATTTCAAGAATTCCATTTGAATAGCTGAAAACAATTATCTGGAGTAAAAAACCCTGATATGAAATTACAATAAAATAAAAATCAAACAAAAAATTGAAAATTGAACAATCAAATTGAAATAAAAATTAAATTTTAGGCCAAGTTACTTCACGACGTTTCGATTGTTAGTATCCACAATCGTCTTCGGTTGACTAGTTCTTTCAGGGATTTCAAATTGTATTATATCATATCAGATAATGGAATCCCAAACTAATGAAACTTCAACAAATTATTTGATTAAACCCAACTTTATGTACAGTGGAGATGAAAGAATCTTCTTGGATGTAAGGAATTGAAGTTTTCCGCAAGAGTCATTGTTTTCGAGACCAATGTTGACCCCTTGCACTGGTGTCCCATTCACATATAAAACATGGAAACTTTGTGAACACCTGTTGTTAACCAAAGGGCATGAAAATAACTTTTAAATCCCCACACAGCATTCATTCATGAGCTGTATAGTAAATTTTCTCTAAAATTACATATATCGTTAGTCCGGAGGAAAAACGACATATGTCGAAAAGTAGCACTTTGCAGTACACGAGATTTAAGTTTTTTCAAAAGTTTGATAATTTAGTTCACGACCTATACTAACTTTTCTTTTGCATAATGTTACCTAACTTAAAGATAATGGTGTTGGGTATCAGTTATAGTCTATTACAATTATTTATGTTGAATACTAATAGACAGAGAAATTTAATAGATTTTGTAATTTGACTTGTGACGTGTTTTTCAACATTAGAAATTTTTGAAATTTGGAATGAATCTATGGCAAAATTCAAAAATATCAAAGGAAAGTATGGTACATTTCAGGGGTTTTTGTGGTTAGTTGTGAATGTCGATAAATTAGCATTGGAATTATGGTCTAATTATTGGGTTGCCATGGTAACACATTAACAGGTTACTTTTAACATTGTGAAGACTCGTAATGAAAAAAAATATTAACATGAATAGGAAATATTCAAATAATGTAGGCAATCAAATGAAAGTAAAAAAGTAAAATAATAAGTAATTCTGATTTTTCCTTAGTCAAACCCCTACAATAAATCATTTAACTCTACTTGTGCAAATAACTGTGGTTTTAAATTTTCCGGAGTACCCTGAAAATTGTCATCAGTTGATTGACTTTGACTATATTCGGGCACAGAATACTAATAGAATACTAGTTCCGATATTCTGTGATTCAGGATTACACTGTAATATATCATCGATAACGTCAATCTTTTCAAAGGAACTAGGTATGAAGGTAGTTTTTAAAACAAGTCATACACTACAGAGCCTTTTAGAAAGTCCAAAAGTCGAGAATTTGGAGAAGTCTGTGGAAATTACAAAACTGAACGTTACGAATGCGATGTAAAATATTATGGACGGACAGAAAGATCTATTGAAATAAGATATAAGAAACACTTAGCACATTTAAAATATGGAAGACCTGAAAAATCTGCAGTTGTCCATCATATTTTGCAAAAAAACCATTCCATAGACTTCAATTCATTAAGATTAGTTAGATAAGTTAACAACAACAGGCATCCAGATGCCTACGGAAGTGTAGAAATAAGTAAACATAAAAATATTATGAATAACGATGGTGGACCAATACCTAATTGTATACTATACAGCTTGTTGAAATAACATTTTATTTATTAGATTCATCTGACTATTACATAAGGACTCATTGTAAAATTAATTTAAGACAAGTAGATATGGTAATATTGTAAAATCAATATGGATTTATTGAAAATCCCACAAATCCATCTTCGCCTATGTGCCTTATTTGTTAAAAAACATTTTCGAATGAAGAGATGAAACCCTCAAGGCTACAAGATCATTTGAATAAAATGCATTCATATAAAAAAGACAAATGTGTGACTTATTTTCAAGAACTGGAAAAGAAACACTCAGCTCAGCCAATTGTGTCAAAACTTTTTTCAGCGGCAATAAAATTAAAAAATGGATACCAGGAATGCGTAAGGGCCACCGTAAACGCTCCAAGATATATACCGAATAGGTACATATTCCGGGATCTAGATCTGAACATACACTACGTGGACGCATACATGAGGAAACACGCAGAGGACACGTTCGATAGAATTCGAGTGCACGACAACCCAGCGCTACATAACGTACTAAACATGTATGACCCCAGAATCCGAGAGAGGGACAAACACAAGAGGTCAACGAAACAGAACCAAAGACCATCCCTGAGAGTCGCTGTCAGGCGGCTCCAGTAAATATAAAAATTTCTCAACCAGATTTCAAATTAATCTCATTTTCAGATTCACTGAGCACCATCACTTGCTCGCGCCTAAAAACACTCGTCTCCGGTTAGTTTTTTGGGACCTCATGTAATATTTCAGTTAGAAAAGTCACGATAAAACAATTCAACAGATCAGAAAGTAAAAGCACCTAGAGGCTAGGCTGACTTTCGACCAAAGAAGGTCAGATGTCAATCTTGCTGAAATGCCCATCATTAAGTTGAGGACCGCTCCGGAGAAGCGGGGGTGGATGGACGAGATGGAATGTTCTGCACACATTAACCGTATGGGGAAGATTTCAACTCAGGGCACTCAACCCGGGAGGGGGCATGGGAGTGGGAGATACCAAGAATTTTGGCTACAAAAGTAAATCCTGGAATTGTACCCTGGATTGTGGTCCATCGTTCAATGATTTTTGATAGCATTCCCATCATCGTGTTTGTGTGAACGTGGTTTTAGTGATGTGGCGACGTTGCTAACTAAAAAGAGAAATCGGTTGCAGATTATCGAACGCGGTGACTTATGGCTGTGTTTGAGTAAATTCGAGCCTGATATTAACAAACTTGTTGAAAATCATCAAATTCATGTTTCACATTAGATCAGTTTTAAAATTCAAATTGAAATGTTTGTTTTTATAACTTGAATAAAAGTTTTCCTCATCAGAAAGTCTTATTTTCACATGACACACATAATTTAATCATTAAAATAATGACTGCGATTGTGATTCTTGAGACGTAGTTAAGTAAACGAAATTGGGGGGATAGAAAATATTTAATTGACGAAGTGGGCGGTAGACAAAATAAGTTTGAGAACCTCTGGCTTAGTGGAACGCACGGATGATGATTCAAAACTAGCGTGAGATTGGTTTTGAAACAGATTTTGACGTTACGTTACAAATTCGATTGTAATTAAGGTTGGAGGTTGTTATTATTATTGTATTTGACATCTGATTTATTCTATTATTAAACGCCAGAAAACACCTCTGGGGTTTCAGCAATTATTCATTCTGCACAATCTTGACCAAAGAATGTACCTTAAACATCAGTCGTAGCCGACATGGAGGGCATCGGTCATATTCAAGTATACTAAGTCTATCATGATTGGTTAATAAATATTCTTATCTTATGTCAAACGCCCATTGAGACGCCTATGAGAAACACACCTATTGGTAGTACTGGTGTTGCGGTAGATCAGTAAGTCACTAGGCAAGTTCTTAAATTCAACAGAAAAAAATCCTGTGGATTTCTTCTACCATTAGAAATGCGCTAATAGATGATTCTATCGGGTGCTCACAGATAAATTTAAGAACTCACCATCTGTCTGTTGTCAGTACTGTCAGGTGGTGCCGGGGTCACTCTGGTGGTAAAAAAGTGGAAATTTTATTTGTGCTACTTTATTGCATGTAATTTTTCTGGTAAAATCTTGATCAGTATTAATAGAATATTGCCTCGTGTAAAATATTATTTATTTTTTTTTAGATGGATCCAATAAATTTGTTAGAGAACCGTATTGAAAATCTGGAGATTCAGATTTTCGGAGATAAATTACCAACTACAAATACTAAAAATGTTACTAGTTTACTTTTGGAAACTCATGCAATGATTACTTCAGCTTTAAGTTGCAGAGAAGTAATTAGTTCCATGCTTCATCATTTGTCTATTATTAATGAATATCTAGATCCAAACCTTGGAGTAGATGAGCTAGAAGCTGAAGCTAAGAGGTATCACTTACTCCAATTATACTCGGAATTGAAAGATACTGTACAGAAGATTGGAACTTTAGAGTCACTGTTACCCTTCATTGATTCTGAGAACATAGCGAAAGTAACTGAACTATCAGGAAATATAGAGCAACTGGCAGTTGGTAATATGAATACATATTCTGAATGCCAAGAAGTTACTCAGAACGTATTGAAATCTTTGCGGAATTACAATGAGATTATTTCAACTATAAAGATATTGTTTGCTGACTTGGATACTGAAGTTTCTCTTTTGGAAAATTCTTTAATTACAGAAGAATAGTTTTGTCCAACTCTCTCACAATAAAAATAATACTGTCCTAGTCATAATACTTTGTGAACTTATACTTGTATACTTAGAAATGACACTGTAATCCAAATCATTGAAAACTAAACATTTTTCTAATAAAACATCTGAAATTATTCTAAATCTCCCAAATTCATTGAGACCATTTTTGTAAGAAACTAAAAATAGTAATATTTTTTTTCACGAATATAATTGGATTGTGATTCAAGGCCCATACTTCATATTGGTGATATATTTTTCACATCATTTGTACTTTTCTGGGTATTGACTTTGAATTCAAGAAAGAATACCAATTACTTGAAGTAAAATTACTGAAATGAATGAGATAAAAAGAAAGCTTTCACAGCTGGAGATAACTGTGCTGAAGTTATTTACCAGGTTTGTTAGCCATGGTCTGCAGGTTTTTATAAATAAAAGTTTATCCTACAACAGTGGTTCCCAACCTGCGTTAGGCTTACCACTGGTGGTGTGACGAGAGAGAGCTGTTCTCCACTTACCCCATGCCATCATTCTTCGGCCTCACAGTATTGCCAGAGATCGTGC
The DNA here is from genome assembly GCA_015342065.1 of Leptinotarsa undecemlineata. NCBI lineage: Eukaryota > Metazoa > Arthropoda > Insecta > Coleoptera > Chrysomelidae > Leptinotarsa > Leptinotarsa undecemlineata. The sequence continues at coordinate 5,596 of WOGP01010544.1, forward strand.
AATATTTATATGTTGTAATGATATGTTGTGGATGTTGTAATATTCAATTGTGATTTTGTATAAGAAAACAACTATGAAATGATTTCTGACGACCTCTTCTACTTCAAAGAGTTGTGCTAAAAAACCTAAAACACCGGTCAATTGTAAGTATGATGGTTTTATAGTAAAACCAGGGGCTGAAACCAGTGACATCTCTATTCCTAAATGTGTTATATGTCTTGAAAAACTTTTGAACCAAAGCATGAAGCCTTTTTTTACTGATGCGACACCAAAATATTAAGCACCCTAATTTGATTGGTAAGCCAATTGAATTTTTTAATAGAAAAATCTTTTTTTTTTTTTCAAGAAAGACAAAGTTTGTCAATACCGATATTAATTTGATAAAGACGTCATACCTTGCTAGTTCAAGAATTGCAAAAGATTGAAAGCCTCACACAATCAGTAAGACGGTTTTACTGCCAGCTGCTATGCATATGGCAGCCAAAGAAGTTAAAAAAATATCACTGTCAAATAATACTGTAAAGAGACAAATTGTTGATATGTCTAAAATTATTGAAGAAAAACTGGCTTTAAAATTTGAGGAATGCACTTATTTTGCACTTCAAGTTAACGAGAGCACCAATGTGACAAATATGGTGGAGTTACTTGTTTTCGTGCAATTTGATTGTAATGAAGAGTTTTTGTTCTGCAAACCACTCAAATCAAATACCACAACAGAACTCATTTTTAAGGTAATTGAGGAATATGTGCTCAAAGTAGGCATTCCCTGGTCCTGGTGTATTGGCTTGTGTACAGATAGGGCAAAAGCTATGTCAGGTTGAATGCCAAGGCTTGCAGCAAAAATGAGGGAAATTGCTCCTAAATTCAAAAGTTCTTAAGTGTTGTGCTTGATAGTAAAATTTCATGGGAAAACCATATCACCACGTTCAAAACTCGGCACAATCACATACATTATTAGGAATCTGATGTATATATACAGTATGAGCTGATGTACTGAGAATTCTTTATTACGGAATAGCGCAGTCGGCTATGCAATATGGGATAATATTTTGGGGATCCTCAACTCACATACTAGGGGCCTTTAGTTCCCAAAAAAATCATCCGAACAAAACTCACCCTTCAGAATTTTGTAAGCCACTATTTCGATATTCTAAAATATTAACGCTACCTTGCCTCTACGTCTTGAACCTGATAATGTTTATAAAAGACAATGAAAATAAATTTCTGAATAATGACCAAATACATGCACATGTTCCCCAAAATATGTTGGTGTAATATGTTTCAATAAGATGAAAAATCTAATAGATATGAGTGATAGCATAGAAGAGTTTAAAATTATAGTTGTACAATCCTCAAGTGGATTTTTTTGTCTAATTGTACATTATTATTATATTCTTTTTATATATTTATAACAGTGAATAGTGTCCACAAACTACTTACTCTTATAGTAGGTGGTTTGTGATAGTGTCCCATTGTTGTAATTGTACCATATTGCCACTGCTAAAGGTATGCCGGAAAATCTTAACTCCCTTCTATCATATGCTGTGAAAGTTACTAATTTCATAAAGGCTAGGGCTTAATTTGTGAAGAAGTGGGTGGCAAGTTCAAGACTTTACTCCTGCATACAGAAGTGAGGTGATTATATCAGGGGGAAAATTTTGAACCATGTATTTGAACTGAGATCAGAAGTTCTTATGTTTTTAGCTGAAAAAATTCAACATGAAAATATTGTTTGCTGATGAAGAATGGTTGTCAAGATTGGCTTATCTAACCGACACAACACACAACAACCACAGGGACCAAACACAACAGACCTCACAGCCACTGACAAAATGAACTCCTTCAAGAAAAAGTTGGTCCTTTTTATGTTCACAAATACAATAGGAGAATTTATCTGCATTTTCCACTCTTATGATCAGTTTTTGAAGAAAATGAAATGTCTTCAATGCCAGATGTGGTTGCAGATATCATTGTTCACTTGGAAGGCATTCAAAAAGCTTTAGGAAGTATTTCTCTGAAGATTATTCAAAAGTGGACTGTATCAGAAATACTTTATCGGAATCTCACCAAATAAATTGGAACTAAAACTTTCAGCCATCTTACAGAAGATAGTTCCATGAAAGATTATTTTTTAAAGAGAAATCTTTTAATTTTAACTTCTGGATCGGAAGAACCCTTTGATCTTCTGACAAGCTCTGCTATTTTTTATGTCATTTGTTACGAGTTACTCGTGTGACATTGGATTTTCTGAACACTTGTACATGAAAAATACACATGGAAGCAGAATAAGTTTGTACTAATTTTTTATTCAAATTTAAATATCAGTCAAAGAAAATAAAGCATAAATTGATAGATGTAGTCGTTACTACATAGTAGGATATCATCATGAAAATGAGAAACGAAACTTTTTACCACTTTTATTTGTAATTAACGTTACTGCAGTTTCGTCCTAAAAGGACATTTTTAAACTGCAGTAAAGTAATTACAAATAAAAGTGGTTGAAAACAGAAAGTTTCATTTCTCATATGAGAGACCAAATAACTAGAAAAGTAAAAATACTCAAAAACTTTCACAGATAGCTTTATCATCATTCGTGTTCACAATTCAAAAGAAAAAATGTCTCGTATAGTAAAGACCTAAATAAATTTAAAAAAATTATATAAGTAGGATTCTTCCAAAATAGGTGAGAAAAACCTTACATTCTATGGTGGTCAAGTAATGAAAAAATCAAAAATTGATTTGAACCCATCTAAAGAACAATTTCATTCATATCACGAACAACTTGATGGGAAAAACAGTCGCATAAGTAAGCCAAATTAGAAATAAAAACTTTTATTCAAAATGGTTATATAATGGAAAAATAAAACTTTGCGAAAGTAAAAAAAATTCTCTGAAAAGAAGAAGAGAAACTTCATCTAGGGGTCATATTGATATGGCTTTAATATTAAATTTTTTTCAAACTGTTATTTGTCGGCTTTTTAATCTATTGTTGACAAATTGATTTGCAGGTAGTGGTTCCACAAGTTAATTACCGAAAAATCAATTAGGATAATCATCATTTAACAAACAAAGTCCACATCAGACCAAAAACTTTAGATATATAAACAGTTAACCCTTGTCTTTAGATTCAGTATCAATTTGCTTCTCCTGAAGATGTTAACATTGTTAGCGAAACACGGGTCGAGTGCAAAAATATCAGTTTGGTGTTAGGGTAATTGATCTCTAGAAAAAAATTTCTAAAATCGGTTTGCAAAACCACTCACTACCTCACCTAACCCCACGAACATGCGGCACTGATAAAGAAATATTGTGAAACGGACAAAAAATTAGTATTCAGCCAGACCAGCTAGCCGAGCCTTTATTCCTCAACTACATTTGATCGCACGTTTACTAACTATCTGGGTGACTAGGGGCCACAGGCAAGAAATGTTTATGACTGTACCAAGGACGCTTTAAACATAAAAGCACTGGTAGTATATACATTTGCCAGGCCGTGATTATGAACACCCCTCGTAGTGTTCTTATTTTTATTGCCGTTCCAATTGAGAATGGATAGACTAAACATGTTCGCTGAACGCACAATTTGAATTATGATATAATATCGAAACGATCATATCCTAGTGGATCCGAAAAAAGGGAAAAATCTGTACATCAGAAGGAAGTAATTGAAAAGATACCAAAATTAACATCATATTTTACTACTACTACTGGAGAAACTTCTGTAAGTAGCAACTAAACCAAAAACCTTCCACATGATGAGTCGTGTCGTTCACAAATTGCGCTTATTTCTAAATCCTCATTCTTCAACAATTTCCACCAACTTTGAAAAATACATTGAATCAGAAAGCGACCGTCCCTATGACGAAAGAGCAACAAATTCGGTGATTTCACAAACGGCGACAACTGTGTCTGTCGAACAACAACAGTTTTCCAACCCGGAAGAAATATCACGCGATCTCGCTGATGATTTTATATATCTATTGCATACGTATAGCAAATATTTTTTGTTTCATTTATTTATTTGCTATTAGTTGATAGATGTACATTTATTCATGTTTGTATTTATTATGGTTACCAAGAAAATTCTCTATTTATAGAGAGATAAATCATATCAAGCAATTTACTTGTATAAGTATTGAAATCTATTTAATTGAGTTCTATTATATTTTATAAAGATTTGTAAACAATTTTAAGTAGGGATTGGTGAGCAGAGGCGGCGTAAGGCAAGGGCGGTGCGGGCCATACATTAGAAAATTCTCAACTTGAATATATTCCACTTTTCGGTGCACGAAAGCATATGAAGCAAACATTCGTGAAAATATTTGTTTTTCTGATGAACTATATTATATTTTAAAATTAACTCATTAAAAAATTATCATCTTTATTAACGCGTGTCAATACCATAAGCAAATTATTGCAATCTGTATAGTTCGAGGTGTGAATATTATTTATTATTATGGATAATGTTATATCTGTAGCATATCGTGTGAACAAAATTTAATTTTATGACGATATATATCAACTACATTGGCCCAAAATATTCTGATAAATTAATTTTTGGTTTTTTATTAATCGAAGCATTTTTCCTTGAAAAACAATATTATACAGGGTGTCCCTGGACTTCCTCTTCTCCTCTCGGGAATGTATAGATGGGGTCAAAATATCACCAGTACTTCATATAACTT
>WOGP01010545.1:0-10279 GCA_015342065.1 Leptinotarsa undecemlineata
CTAACTTATCTATCAGGGTTTTTAGAAGGACCGTAAAAAAATTCCTTGTAGATAGACCGTATTACAGCTTACAGGAATATTTTAATGACTCCTTTTAGCAGTTTTGCTTTGATTTGCATATTGAAAGAAAGATCTATTTACCGGCATATTTTATTGTAGATTGTATTAGTTATTTTGACATTTGACGTTAAGTTATCGAAGTATTTGATAATTTATAGTTTTATTTTATAAGGTGTTGTAATTGAATATATGTATCTTGCTTTGTCAACAAGTTTTTCTTATGACAATAAAGCATATTTATTATTATTATTATTATTATTAACTTTTCAGTTCGATGTTTTTAAAAGCGTGTTTTTTAGTTTTTTAAACTATATTTATTTTTAATTTTTTGTTTTGTATGCTATAAAAGCGTGTTTTTTGGACTTCTTAAACTATATTTATTTTATTCAAACTATGGGATCAATTAGTCATATATTGTTTAGAAAAATGACCATTGATATTTTCTGATTCCGGAGAAGGGAGCCTGAAAATCAGCTACCAAGCCCAAGGTAGCAGGCGCGCGAAGGAAGGTTACAAATAAGGCAGCAGGCGCATGTTACTAAAAATAATACTTTTTTCAAATGAAGAAATACATTAAAGTGAATTATTTCAAGGAGGTTACGTACAGCGTCATCTGCCCGCGAGTAGATCAAGCCATAATGTCGATATATCATGGACGATGCATACAGCGCCATGTGCCCGCGAAAAGATCAAGCAATAATGTCGGTAATTCTATCAAATACAAATCCCGAACTTTATTGTATGCGTTTGAAAATGTCCGTCTAGGACGAAACTGCAGTAACGTTAGTTACAAATAAAAGTGGTAAAAAACATAGAAAGTTTCATTTCTCTTCTCTTCAAACTATATATCACTTATTAGTTATTCTCTCATCGAATACTTTCAGAAATTATTATATAGAAACATGACGCGAAATTACGTCTGCATGTGACACTCAAAATGCAAAAGGATGAGTGGGGGCAGGTTCGTCGCCATGGGGGGGTTAGGGGGAGCCACCCCCCTGCTTTTTCGACTTGGGAAAAGTGGGAAATTTTGGGCCATGATGATAGAAAAAAATAATAGCAGAAAAATGAATAAAAATTGAAAAAATAAAAATGAGAGAAAAAAAAAGGAGAAGTAATAAAAAAAGGGAAAGAACCAGGAGAAGTTTGGGTTTTCCCAACATGCATAACTTGAAGAGTTGAGAGAAGGAGTTGTTTGAAATCTTCAACAAAGTTCAATTTCTCCCAAGTAAGAAAACAGTCCTGAATTTTGAAGTGACAATTTTACAAAACTCCCAACGTTTCGCTGTTTTTCCGACTTGGAAAAGAAAAGAAATTTCGGCAATATTATTTGAGTTTTGTTTCCTTTCATTTGTATTGAATATTCCTATACATGGTAGATTAGGTGGAAGACCAAGGACCTTGGTCCAAAGTAGAATATTTCCCATTATTATTTTTATAATCACCAAAATTTATTTTTGTTTGTGCATACCTTAACAGGTATAAGCATTCAGCCAATTTTTGGATAGCTAAGTATGAAAATTAATATATTATAGTAGTAACTAATCCCTCGACTTTCATTTCTTCGAAAGTTGGTAAATTTTGCTGGTGGAGTTGGGAAAATTTGGATTCCCTTCCCCCTGGTTTTTCTTTTCGCTACGGCTCTGTGGGGGGTTTTCACACTAGGAGTGAAAACTGCTCTCCATAGTTGATACTTCACACTATTTATTATAGCAGATTACGATGTGGAGCTGTTATTTATAAGGACCAAAATGAAGTAAAAAGTTGGTTGGAACTCTGCAAATTGCTCAAAGTAGTTTTCGCAAATTTATACATCCCATTTTTGATCGTTAACGTTTCTGTCGTCGAGGTTTTTGTCGACGGTAGACCTTCTCTGCCGTGGCAACAGCTCGGGTGCAACTTATTTTACGACTTACCTTAAGGAACCAGGAACTAAAAAGGTTCCCGGTGTGAATGGGCGGTAGGCAAAAGTGATGAACACTTTCGTATAGGAGAGAGAGACGTGAAACTTCCCTTGTGAAAGGGTCCTCAGAAGGAACTCCCGAGACCTCTGACTGTGGATTCTCCGCGATAGCAACTCAACGCCAACTAATGTTACCAGACCAAAAAAAATTAATGATCAGAAAAGATAAAAATGTCAATTTGCCAGTTGATTTATCACATAATAGGATAAAGTTTATCATGAAAATAAAATTTTCACGAATTTTTCATTCATATGCTTTCGTGCGCCGAAGAGTGGAATATCTTCAGGTTGAGAATTTTCTAATGTATAAATGATGAATGAAATCATGGCGTGTACTTTTTATTTTCCATACATTTTTAGAATTTATTTACGGCATTGAGGCGCGAGGTCGTTAGCACCGCGAGGCCATGGGCGCTGGCCGATACCGCCCACACCTTACGCCGCCTCTGTATTTCTATATTGCAGATAATATCTCCGAAATGTAGGAGATAATTTTCATTTCAACTAGTCTCATTTCACTATCGTTTACAACTCTCAAATTGTTTATCGAAATTATGAGAGTATATCAGAGTCAATTAACACAAACGTATTCAAAAAACAAAAGTACAAATCAAGGTTTGAACTAACCAGACGATGAAATAGTTAATCATAGAGATTGAAGTAATTGCTAATATACATGTCCTATAATATTGTTTTCCTTTACAGAAAGAAGCGCAAAAACAAAAGGGTAATCTATTAGTATGCGGAATATCGGCAGAAATTGTCCTTTCCCTCTTAGCCCAAGGAGCTAAGCACAGAACGAAAACCGAACTCCACCAAGCCCTCTCTGAAGATGATACCTCTCTAACCGCGTATAGGCAGCTGACTCCAAGACTGAATCAAAATAAAGACGACTTCAAACTCTTATCCGCAAATAAACTGTATGCAGCCGAAGGTTTTGAAATCGAAGAAGACTTCAAGAGAGTTGCCGAAGACCCCTACAAAGCTCAAATACAGACTGTCAACTTCGCAGAAAACCTTGAAACTACTGGGTTGATCAACAATTGGGTAGCAGATAACACAAATCAAAAAATAACAGATCTGATAAGTCCAGATCAGTTGTCAGCTAACACAAGACTAGTACTTGTCAATGCCCTGTATTTGAATGGTCTTTGGGAAATTCCTTTCGAAAAACTTCTCACTAAAAAACATGCTTTCCACCCTTCTGAACAGGAGTCTAAAGAAATTGACATGATGACCGTTGAAGGACATTTCAGATATAGACATTGTGGATTTTATAAAGCTCAGTTTTTGGAAATGGGTCTCAGACATGCTAATATCAGCTTTGTAATCGTATTACCTGATGCTCACGATGGACTGGCTGATTTAGAATCGAAATTAGACGGACTACTGGAAGTGCGCAATTTAAATGTCTCAAGGTTGTCGGTTACTATTCCCAAATTCACCATCAGATCAAAGATCGATTACCGCGATATTTTGGAGAAGGTGAGTAGGTGTTGTTAAAAATATATGAATTGTAAATTGAGATTTGTAAACAGCTGATTTGAGAGGCTAGATTTGAGTTCGATTGGTAACCTATACATAAAGTAAACTAAGAACATAAATAATTTTCTCTGATACCAATGGTAGAGTACAGTGACCAAATGAATCAATAGTCAGTTTCTTTAAAAAATTTCGAAACTAAAATAGTGAATCCCTTTACACAAAATCAATAGCGAGAAGATGAATATTGGAAACATTTCCATTATGAGAAAAGTCAAAGGTAGTTCAAAGCTGAATCGTTTGATATGTAATGCAAAAACCTTAAAAACCGGGTTAATAAAACAAAAACATGGATGAAAGACGTAACCTCGAATACTGTGATTGAAATCAAGTTAATGAAAGTATATGCTGATATGTGCCTACAGGAGATGGATTTAACATGAAATACAAAATATATTAAAAAAATTCAGCAACTAAATTTCGTCTATTCAACAAAGTAACCCAAACAGTGATAGATGCGTGATCAAAGCAGGTTCACCATGCACATTTGCATCTATTGGTAAAATAAACAACCCTTCCTACCAATCCTGGTCAATAAGAATCAACTACAATCGGCTAGCGGTATTCATTTACGTATATTGCTAGAAGATCGGAGTGGTGAGTTACATTTTAACGCCTGTGGTGTATACATACGGTATTTTAAAGTTGGAAATTATTAAAATGCCAAGTACTCATATGGCTGAAGAAATTGCTAATTTGAGGCCCTACACACCAACTAAGAAAATGTCCCAAGCCCAGCCGCATACTAATAAAAAAATTGGTCGCTTCTTAGTGCGACTTTGTACAAGCAGCCTTGTCTGGGAGATCACGTTTCGAAGCACTTGTTTTCTCAGATGAACAGAGTATAATATGCAATTTGTTACCAATAGTCAGTAAAACTAACTGCCAAATTGGAAGAATTTCGAATAGTGAGCATAACAAAAATTATAGAAAATATGAAATAGATGTTATTTCGAGTACAGGATACTTTACGATGCAGGCCAAAAATGCCAATAATATGTTGAATTCAACATTATAAAATGTACTGCAGAAATTTCACTTCCAATACCTTTGAATTCAATGCCAGGTCAAAACGATTTCTGATTGCTTAATATTTAAGGTCTACTTATAGTGTACACTTCAACGAATACCCAGTAAACTTTTATTCAGGGGATAAGAAACACGTGTCGAGGTGTTAAAATAACGGTTTGGTGTTGGGATAAAAATCCAGTAATATTCATTACTACACCAAAGATTCCAAACAGTGCAGCACAAGTAACTAATAACGTATTAAAAAAATCTCCTTCATTAGGCAGAACATAAACTAGGTAAAAAGTTCTGAAACGAATCTGATGGCTTTATCTCATTTCGAATTTTGAGAGTCCATATTGGAAAGATGAAAATGTTATAACTTTTGTGCAAAATTTATTTTAGTATTCATCAGTTTGAATTTGGTATATGTGTATTTCAGCTAGGAGTTTCAAGTGTATTCCAAGATGATGCGAACTTGTCAGGTATTTCTCGTAAAGAGGGACTTCGAGTGGACTTCGTGGCACAGCAAACATATATCAACGTGACTGAAAGTGGAATTGAAGCTGCAGCAGCAACAGCAGGTAAAGTACTGTAGGAAGAATGTAGGGTTTCTAACGGTTCCACATTTTTTGTGCATGATAACTAATTGAAATACGGTAAATCTCAGTGTAACTCTGGTTTCCCCTTTTTCCACTAAACAATTCTGTATGTTATCATTTGAAACATATTGGTACAAGGAACGCGGTAAAAGGATCAACAAGAACGTTGAACGCCTTTGAAGTTAACCAATCTCGGAAGTAGTTTGAATTTAACAGCATGTTCCCACATGAAATTTTGCAAAAATGTTCATTGTTGACTCATGAAATGAATCTATTCCAGTTGGGGTATCTTTAACATCTCTACAGCCTTTCAAAGTTTTCTTAGCAGATCGGCCATTCTTATTCCACATCAGAGACGATGACTCCGGCTTAATCCTCTTCGCTGGAAAATTCCAAGGTTGAATGTAACATGATATAAGTTTCCAATATTGCTTTTTGAGATTGCATTCTACATGTGTATTGAGTTCAACAAACAATTTAAAGCTGAAATTAAACATTCTCAACTACGAAGTTTATTATTGCAACACCAAATTTCTCACACGATAAAGTTGAATACGTCAATGATTTCACGATATATGTGGTATAACATTTAGATCGATTTCATTGGTTTATGTTCTACTCAAAAAGTTTTTTCGAATTGTAATACGACTCTAAAAGTACTATTTTCAAAACTAACAATTCTCAAGAGCTGAAACATTTTGTGTTGAAGAAAATAGTTGGAAGTGAATTGATGAATTATTTGAATAAAATAGATGGCAGTTGGGTCAGGTGTTGACTGAAATTTTATGAAATTGTAGTTAGCGATTAATATACATTTTTATTTCGAATGTATGAGTCATTATGAGTATTTTATTATCATTTACCAGAATATGACTTTAACCCATTTGAAAGTAGAGTTTACATCTAATGTGTTTCTGAACTACGAGCAGTATTGGCTTTATAATTTATTAAAATATGTTTTTCCGTTAACCAGTTGTAGTCCCCACACGAACGACAACTCTCAGAAGCCGAAACTTGTGCCAAGCTGAGGATTATCGGGGTATTACCTGTTAGCATGTGCTTATTAACAACAATTAATAGGACCAGCTATATTGTACGCCTCTTCTCTATTCTGCAGCCTCAAGAGAACTTCTTTACGGAGACTTATTATGGTACTTAATATGGAGGTGCTCCGTATTTGCACGAATAGTGACAGATACATTTCATTGGTTGATCTGACTGAAGTTGAGACAGTCACGAACATATCAGGAGGCTGTTTAAGACATATTTCATGTTCTTTCTGCCGAAAAGCCTGCTGATGAGGGACGTCACGGCGCTTAGGATATTATCATGGTCAGCCCCGTAAAAATGGACTGATCTATGACTCATTGGATATCTTCCATGAGCCTTGCGAATGTGATCCCACTTAGTTCATAGAAAAACTTAATAGGATAATTCACGTCATGGCGTGATCACCGAATTACTATCACCTGTTTTTATCTTGAACTTTTCACTGGAGGTTCCGGATAACTTGGACATTAACTTATATAGATTTAAGTGAGATAAGACAAGGAGAACTCTCCCGTGAGCTTCGGCAAGAAGTGAGACATCATAGACGGAGGCTGAAGTGAAAGTCTGTTGAGAGGGAGCCATCCGCCAATATCAGCAGGGGCACCTCCCACTGTCCAATTGTAAGACTGTGTGGTGGCGTGTCTTTTGCTGTCTCCTCGGGCGCAACAGTATAGTCCTCTTTAAGTCTTTTCCCCCCATTATAAACCTTTCTTCCTTCCTTCGCCTCCCCTATCTCCCGCATGTGGGAGAGCGATATGTACATATAAAACTAGATTTCCACTAAATTCATACCCAAAATAGGAAATTAGAAATTTTGATTTTGCTCGGTCATAACACGCCTTATATATTCTATCTTCATCTTCAAAGCTGAATAACCCCTTGAATAGTTTGATTTTAACAGCATGATTACACATTTGTCTAATCGATTTTTAGTCATACAGTCCACATCTTCTTCTCTTAGATTCCTCAAGGACATTAAATGTTGACTCATGAAATCTGTTCTAGCTGGAGTAGCTTTTTCTGCACCGCCCAAAACAATTTTCTTAGCTAATCGGCCATTCTTATTCCACATCAGAGACGACAACTCCGGTTTGATTCTTTTCACTGGAAAATTCCAAGGTTGAATGTAACATGATATGATCTACCGATATTGTTCCATTTCTTGAGACGGAATGAAGTTTTAAATGAAAATTTTGATGCCGAAATAAAATTTTCCAAAATCAAAGATTATTATTCTATAACCAAAATTCTTGTAAGATACAATATGATATTTGGTAGTGAGCTAAATTCAGAATATACGAATGTTTTCATGTTATATTCGATACTTTCTGTTGCCAGCGTGAACTATAAATATAAAATCCAAAATTTCAGCCAAATCAACTCAACGGTATTTTTATAGTTATTGAGATAACTTTTTGATTTCTGAACTGACCAATATGAATCAAACAATATTTGTTGTTGAACTACACTTCAATATGTTAGTGGAAACCGTGACCAAATCGGTTAAGTCGCGCAGATAAACAGACGAAATTTCTGAAAATCATCATTTTGGGGTCTATTTGCGTTGACAAAAACCCCCTATACCAATTTTTCCCAAATATATTTCATGCAGAGCAGAGATCACTGATATGTGTTGACTTTGACATCCTAAGTACTAATGCAGCAAATAAAATTAAATAAAGTCACAAATCATGGGTTCTGTTCATTAACTTGAACCAACTAGATACTTTTGATGATTTTGAGCATATACTGAAAATTAATTTTGTCTGTTAACAATCTATTTTTTCGTTAACCAAATGTTCTTTACCACTTCTATATGCTTTCTACTACCGAACATTAGACAAGATAGCTAATCTGCGTTAAAATGATCGTCAGTACGTTTATGAGTTATTAGGCTAAGAGTTGCACTACTTTTGTTACTGTCTTGATGGGAAAAGATACCGTTCAAGCCAAGAAATGGCTTGAAAAGTGTTACAAGGACTTTGCTCTAGCAGAAACAACAGTTAAACGTTGGTTTGCTGATTTCAAACATGTACGTAGATACACCGATGATGTGGATGTCCAAATGAAGCAGAATCATCAGCCATATTCAAATATAACAAATTGAATGGGAAAGAAAGTTTTTGGCTTTCTACGACTCCATCTTGATACAAAAAAAAAGGATAAGTGAATCTTCTTCTTTCGCGTAATTCAATGTTTATATGAAAGTAGCTGTTTCAGGAGGACTTTCTTTCAGTTTGTATCTGAAAGTTTGTTCTTTGCATGATCTACACATCCATGTAAAGAATTACTTTTTTTCAAATTGATTACTTCCTTCCTTTCTTTGGAAGATTCACTTATCCTTTTTTGTATCAAGATGGAGTAGTAGAAAGCCAAAAACTTGTTTTCCCAAAAATTAATCACTCCTAAAAATATAACTCCTTCAATTCAAACAAATTGAAATTTTTGTGTCAATATGTAACAATGGGTGAAACATGGATCCATAACATCACTCCGGAATCAAAACGATCGTCATGTGAGTAGAGAGCAACTGGTGAACCTCGTCCAAAGCACCTGAAAGCACTACAATCGACTGAAAAGATTATGGGCTCGGTATTTTGGGATGTGCGTGATGAAATATTCATCAACTATCTTGAGAAAGAAAATACAATGAACAATGAATATTATTTAGCGTTATTGGATACTTTGAAGGCCGACATTGCGGAAAAATGATCCCATTTGAGGAAAAAAAAGGTGTTGCTTCATCGAGACAAATGTACAGTGTAACAAATCAATGGAAACAATGGCAAATTTGCATGAAATGGGTTTCAAATTGCTCCCTCATATACCATATTCACCAGATTTGGCTCCAGGCGACAACTGTCTCTTCGCAAACCTCACCGGTAGGAAATTTCGCTCGAAAACGTTGATGAATGAAGCCAATTTTGAACAAAAAAAAACGCTTTTATTTATTAGGCTCGCGACGTTTCACCCCAGTTGTATTTAGAAAGAAAGCCTTTTACAGTTTAGGAGACGAGGAAGTTGAAATCGTTGGAAGAATGGTTCATTATTTAAATTCAACCTGTACCATCATCATTATCTCAATTACATTTTTCATATTTCATTCTGAATGTATGAATTACTGCGATAATATTTAATAATATCCAAATGGTCAAAGTATTTCAATAAATGAAGATGAATAGTTTTATTCTGATACAAATACAAATTTCTGGAAAAATCAAAATGAAATCATACATTTCCGAAGTTCAAATGAGAAAATAAACTGTTTATAAATGATTTACCCAATAGTTAGAACTATTTTGTATAGCTGTTGCCTGCGACTTCCATCGCGTGGATTTCAGTTTTTGGGCTTTTCCAGATTTTCTAACAGCCCAAAGCATTTGCCTATTTTTGATTCATAAGTATCAATTTATTAGGATAGTTAACCAAAGTTTCGGCATAATCATCTGAACAGTATTTTGAAAACAAAAATATTTAGCGTCTTTGACATATGAAAAAAAAACTAAATTGAAAAAATGTGACCCGATCTAGATTCGAATTCAGCTCTCCTTTTCTCTAGATAGGCGTACAAATCAACTACGCTATCGGAGCCACCAAGCAGAATGACGTCCAATTCACATCTTCAATTATTTCGTAGTGTTAGTGCGATTTATTATTAGTTTTGACAACTTATCCACAACGTGCTTTTCACATTACGTCTTCAGTGAATTTTATATCGTAAACATTTTAATCTCAAGTTGGCAATACCTCTGCCTAATCAGTACACTGGAATATGAGGTATGTTAAAAAAATACGTCTATGGGTTTATAGCTAAGTCACCAGTGAAATAAGATGTCATTTAATGACTAAAAACCCTTGGTAACCCTTTCGCTAACACTTCTGGCACACCCTTTTGCTTCAGTTTGAGGAGTGCCAGAAGATGACAGTACTACCAACTGTCGAAAGCGCTGGCAGATAATTAATTAGAATTGAAGAGAATCAATTCAAATCCTTTTTGTAGAATTAATATTAAAATACACAAAATAAAAGGAAAATTAGTTGCATCAATAAAATA
>WOGP01010546.1:0-10279 GCA_015342065.1 Leptinotarsa undecemlineata
ATATATATTATAGTATATAATAATTATGGTAACTATAGAAAACTGTAGTTTTCTTTTTCTTCACTTTTCTTTTCAAATTAGCACGTTTCTCAATTCATCGTAAGACAATTAATTAAATCGATTTGCAAGATTCTAAGTGTAGCAATAGGTTTTAATAACAATAAAAAATTGATACTTTTTTACAGAAGTAAATATCATATGACGAGTCGTGTTTTCTAAGGCCTCTCGTCCACTGAGAGCGGAAAGCTGCGATAAGTTGCGAAATCAGTTCCTCAAAATTCGCACGAAAACGCACGAGTGATCCAAACACAGGGATCGGTAGGGGACCGAGTCGACTTGTCAGTTTTCGCCCGACTGGTTGCGAATTGCGAACCGATCCCGTTCTGCTGGGATTTGATTGCGAACTAGTGGGAAAATAGTTACAATAATGTATTGAAATGATTTGACGATCATGAGAGAATTTACCGACTTCCTTACTTTTTGCGTGAATGGTATTCACCCTCATTTCCCGACTTCGTCGATATCGATAATTTCAAATCGAAAAATTCTTCATTAGAATAATTGAAAAACCAATTCCATAGAACTGTCTCACCTACTACGAATCTGGATGAGTATTGAACAATTGACGATGTGCGCACGGTTTCGTACGAACGGTGTTTGCACAAATTTTTATTTTAATATATAGAAGCTGAAAACCTGGTGTATTTGGTATATGTCATGAAAACTATGAGGTCAAGTTCAAACGAGGTCAATAACAAACGATATTTTCATTACCGGAAATGAGCTAAGTGAATTTGGACAATATTTAGTGAAAAACACTGAATATTCGTCACAATAGGTAATAACACAATAGAAGTAATAGATAGCTATGAAATGGAATTTATTTGAAACCATTTAAAATAAAATTATTGTTTGGTGCAGGTAAATGTAGAATCAATTGAAGTTGAAAAATCACTTATACACATAATATTTCAGAGAATAATTTTTTAACCGCTGGAAAGTTGTGAACAAAAACCTCAGTCGAAAACATGTTGTGACTAATCACGGTTTCAGATGTAGGTTTATTCCTACAATAACTTAGTTCATTATATTATATTTCTTTATTGACTTTTATTTTATATTATAAATGTTTGTTAGGACATTAACTTTTCATAACTCTATTATCAAGCAGTCGTCCAACATATCCATCTGCTAGGGTTTTTTCGTTAATTCTTTTATTTTAAATTTAACTCATCATTTTGTAGTCTCTCACCGCATATCATTGAAATGCTCTCTTCTCTCGAAACGAAAGTTTACTGCCGAAGAACAGACACTTTGGTACTCATCGTTAACACTTTTATGGATTGAGACAAGAAGTTCAGGCCCCAGTGGTTGATCCTTCTTGACTATAATTTATACCTCGACCATTGTCAGTGATGATTTTTCGAGAGTTACTTCGAACACATTTTTTAGCCGTTCTGAGATTTCGGCCAGGAACTATTTCTTATTCTGGGGCTTCACTAGTCCCGACAAGACAGTACTTATTTCATTTTTTCGATATTTTTTGTTCTGATGTATTTTCAATTAGCAGATGGTGATTTGATAACCTCATCCAAGTTTATAAATTGACCATAATGATCTGAAATATTATCTGAATTCCAACTGAAGATGAACGACCATAGACAACGACGTGTGTTTGCACTTGGCAACTGACCCTAATTTTAATTGAAAAATCATCTTCAGCGATGAGACCCATTTCTGGATGAATGGATATTACGTCGAAATTGTCGAATTTTATACGAACCATTCCAACTTAGATCTAAGAGTGTCCAATACATTCCGAAAAAGTCACTGTTTGATGTGAATTTTGGGCTGGTGGCGTGATTGCTCTATATTCCTTCAAGAACGACGTTTGTCAGATCATAATTATCATCGGCGAGCACTATAGGTCCTCAAAGCTAACATAACTGATGCAATTCATGCGCCAGAGTCATGGAAAATTGGACGTTAAGGATGTTTTCCACTCAGAGAATTCGTGGCGGACATTTGAATGATGTTATATTCCACAAATAATGGCACATACTGGCATAAAACTTCAAAGGTTTCTGACATACGTTGTTTTATTCGAATTCAAAGATAGGAATCATTTAACAAAAGAGCAAATATCTGTCAACCCTAGCAAAACTGTGATAATCTTCTTCACCTGAAAAAGAAAATTGGACGATCTAACGCCACTGTCCCTCAGTGGTCATTCCATTTGAAGCAGAGGTGAAATATTTTAGCATCATCCTTGGTAAAAAACTCACCTGGAGAGCTCACTTCGAAAAAGTTTTACACAAAGCCAGATTGTCCCAATGAACATGTTGAAGGATTTGTCGTAGAATTCGGGGTTTAGGTTCCAAACAGATCTATTGGTTTTATGTGATGATTGTCAGACCAACGATCACCTATGGTGCAATGGTGATTGAAGGCTTTACAGAAAAAACAGCCCAGTCGAAGCTCTCTGGGTTACAGAGACAGGCTTGTCTGGCCATCAGTAGTGCCATCAGTACCACATTTTCCTGGAGAGAGAGGCTAGATGTATTGCATATCGACTTGTGTACATTGCCAATTGCAATTGCCTATGCAAATCAATTTGCATTGGCAATTGGCTGTTGGTTGACACCGGAAGTCACATCATTCTGGAAATGACCTCTGACTTCATGCCACCAACTGTCAACTACGAACTGCCTTATGAAGTACTGTTCCCGAGTAGAGAGTACTGGCTCCTGCGCGAGATGGAAATACTAGGAACAGATAGTTGTTAGTTCACCGATGAATCAAAAACACCTTCCGGGTCCGGTGCAGGTATTTTCCGTCGTAGATCCAGGACATAGATATGAACCTGCCTAGGAACCTATGCGACTGTATTTCAAGCGGAAATTTACGCCATTGAATTGTATGAGGAGGGATTGGAAAAATCCAACCTCATACACAAGTCAATAAAAATATTTTCGGGCAGTCAAGCGGCGTTGGAAGTTCTTTACTCCTACTGAGCAATGTCTAAATTGGTAGCAAATTGTCAAAAACGATTCTCCTCGATAGGAAGACTTAACAGATTGTCTCTGGTCTGGATTCCTGGCCATACTTGCTTGGAAGGTAATGTGGCTGCTGACTCCTTTGCAAAGGAGGGTGCTGCAAGTAGCTTCATCGGACTGGAACTTGTCATTGGAATCGCTTTATGTTTTGTCAAACACAGATTGAACACCTGGATATTAAGAAGATTCAGGTAGAATCTTCCAGGATTGGCTCTTCCTCCAAGGCGTTTATTCAGCCTTCGAAGCTTGATACCAAACAATTGTTGAACTACAGTAGGATGAACTACGATGTCTAACAGGCCTTCTTATAGTTCACTGTCATTTGATCATCATATGCAGGGATTTGGACCGTCGGAAGGCTGTTTGTGTCGCCTCTGTTTGGGAAATGATGAAACAGCAGAGCACACACTTTGTGCCTGCCACGCTGGGAACCGAATCAGGTTTTTAGAGTTCGGCAGAGCTGTACCCTCACCATTTGACCTAAAAGACCAGTCACCATACAAAGTAATTGGATTCGTTAAGAAGCTGGGTTTATTTGGTCTAGCGTGAATAGGGAGAGTCGAATAGACCCACTCACTTTGAACTTAACCTAACCTAATGAAATATTCTATATATTAAATAAAGATGAAGTGCATTCCAAAATATCACTCCTCTTCCCCAATTTTCATTAGAAAGCAACATATATAAACCCTTCAACTCGTAGGTTACCCCTGTATAAATAGTTCTCGTCTGAGAGGACGGTAACATGTTATTATCTTCAGAAAAGGCGAAGATCGTTACACTAATGATGTGAAACACTACAATGATTAAAGTGTAAAACCTTCCATCGAACACTGGAGGCTGATTGTTTATGAGATGCCAGTGATACTAATACTTAAATTAGATGAGTTGAGTTATTGTGGTGAATGGTCAGGTCTCATTCAGGCATCAATTTACTTTCATGAAAAGTTGTCAAACGATAACTAGCAGTTAAATGAATATTATAAAAATTTTAGAAAAACATTTCTGAGAAATTTGCTAATGCTGAGCTTTCGACATGTTTTCTAAAACCTTTATTGAATTGAAATTACCCGAAAATATTAGTAACGATATAACTGCAGTGGAAAAAAATTTCAACAAATCAGTTATGACCTAAAATCATAATAGAGCACAGTAAGTTTCATCAGCAGTTTTGCAGATGATGACTCATCTCAACTACAGGATACGAGTAACTTCACAGGACTCCCGAACATTTACCGGATCTTTCAAAGCTTTCGATAAACATATGAACATGATTCTAGGTGATTGTGAAGAATTTCATAAAATCAAATCTAAGAATTCAAAAATGAAAAGAGAAGAGAGACGAGTTTTATGGTTTGTTTTGGTGAGAGCGGAGAGTATTATCTCCACTGTGGAAGGCTCGCCACTTCCTGAACTGGGCTTGCCCAGAGTTCAATTCCAGGAGCAGCTCCTGGGTCCGAAATAAGTAGAGCTCTTGAAAGAGGCATGCCTCTAGGAATGGAAGGAGTACCTGTTGGTTTGCAGGAACCACTAAGACGGGTAGGGGTACCATCGCAGCAAGTCATGATACCAGGGGGAAGAGAACAGGTATCTGTCCCACCCCAAATAAATCAAGGTCCTAAGGATGAGTGGTCCACCACTAGGTGTAATGAGGCCCCCTCATGGAATGATGGCAATGCATCCTTGAATGGGCATGGGATGAGAAGGCCCTCCATTTCCGATGAGAATGAGAGGACCTACATCTGGTATGATGTTATTATTTTTTAGGTTCAAATGTAAAGCAATGCATTTTCAATGCTGATTTTGCAGTAGAGTATATCCAAAAATCTATAATGTTGATAACAAATTCCGCTAGAGTTTTCATGAGGTTGATTATTCTAGCTTGGTCTCTTTATTTTTTTAAATAGTGCGGAAGAAAATAGGCCCCTTCTCCTCTCTAAACTTTTGAACGGAGCAAGATATCAAAGTCGAACATTTTTATCAAAAGGAATGATTTGTAGTACTATTGAATGAGACAGCCGAAGGTGTGACATTCACCGCAGAGAGGGCGCTATTAACTTTTTTCCAATAGAAAATGGGGTTTTGTGAGAGGTGTTTCAATTATCTAAACAACTTTTCCTCTTTTGAATTTGGATAACCGATTGCGGAGATACTAATGTAAGAGATAACAATTACTCTTCTTGGTGGAATAAAAGCCTGGATAAACAAAGAAAAGAAGTTCAACTATCATTGACTCAAGCTAAAGAGTTGGGTCACTGGGAGCTTTATGAAACTTCTCTAACGAAATTCAACAAGAAAATTAGAAAGGTAAAACGGGAGTCTTGGAGGAAGTTCTGAGACAGTATCTCTGATTTACCTCACAGCACAAGAATTCACTCAAGAGAGCCGACTGCTGAAATTGGCTTGCTTAAACAACCCGATGGAACATTCACGACCTTTTGTAAAGAAAACCACTTTCCTGGAAATCTGACCCTCGACAACAACAGATTTCTCATCTTCGAGAGTGCTGAATGTCCTAAATAGAACGATTGGGAGGTCGTCAAGAAGGTTATCAAAGTACCGGCAGTTGAATGGGTTATCAAGTCGTTACAGCCATTTAAATCTCCTGGAGAAGATGGTATATTTCCAGCTCTTCATCAAAACGGACTGGGAATAATTTTACCTATTCTCATAAAATTGTATAGAGCTAGTCAGGCGTGGAAATATATACCACCCACTTAGTTAGCAGCAAGGGTGGTATATATACCTAAAGTGGGTCGGAGAGACCCACACCCTAAATCGGAACGACCAATCAGCCTTACATCCTTTGTATTGAAAGGACTAGAGAGGATACTGGACGGACACATCAGGAAAGTGGCATTGTATGTATCCCCCTGAATAATCAACAATATGCCTATCAAACCGGCAAATCGGCATGTTCAGCATTAAACAACCTTGTAAAGAAACTCTCCCAATCCCATGACAACAAGGAGCTTGCGGTTGCTTTGGACTTAACCTAACCAAACCTACTAATGTATGGAATTGAAACTACGAAACATTATAAATCACAATTTTACAACCAAAAGAGAATTGTAACAGCTCTAAAATGAGTTATGAGAAGTCACAACAAGTTTATTATATGTGAGAGAAAAAATTGTTTACGGAAATTAATTCAGAATAAAATTGACACAAATCATTTGACAAAAAGGCGCATTTCTGTTCTCAATCCAACTCAGGATTGTGTATGATCAGCAACGCCACTACGCAGATAAGAATCCACACTGAGAATTCGCTTCATTTCATTTCGTTTAGATTTTCAAAAACGGTTCGCGCCGAACCGAACCGAAAAAACAGAAACAATTCTCATTTACGCTGGAGCTGGGGGTAATTTTTATGAAACAGAAAGATTTCACGATAATTGATAGATCTGCCTGGCCTGAATTATCTTGGTTGGAAAATGTCAACAACTGAAATTGTAGCTAGAGCTAGAGGAGCTGGTTAAAACACATGTCCGCAACATTGAAGCTGCCTTGATGTTTTCAACTGATTTTCATGTATTTAGGTGTTCTGAAAACCGAAAAAATACTCAAAAAATTTCTAAACATCAAGTTATTTTGAAAAACTGAATATGTTATTAAAAACTGTTTTTTTTGGCTTACTTCAAGTTATAAATAAATAGATACAATTTTGTATTTATTTTTGTTTTTGAATGTATACAGGCCATAACTATCATTACTTTCTCAATAAAGAACATCTTGTTTCAAGATGATTGACAATGTTTCATGATGAATTTCACTAGTTCGGACTTCCATTGTCTAATATATGAAATGATTTGAAATCCCTGATACACCTAAAAGAGAAGAATTAAAAATGAATAGTTGACAATAAAAATATATTAAGCAAAAAACCTGAAATGATATAACAGTGAAATACAATACAAAGTTAAAAAATAGAACAATTGAATAAAAAAAATTGAACAAAAATTGAATAAAAATAAAGAAATGAAAAAAGAAAAAAAAAATACAAAGTTAAGGGATTCCAGGGAGTTGTTCTATTTTTTTGCTCGTATTGTATTTTACTGTTATTTATTTCATTTCAGGTTTGTTGCTTGATATAATTATTATTTTCAACTATTAATTTTTAATTCTCACTTTTAGGTGTCTCAGGGATTTCAAATCATTTTATATATTAGACAATGGAAGTCCGAACTAGTGAAATTTAAAGAACATCTTGTGTGCTACCTTGTCTAAGAGGGCAAGTTATTTTCTAGGACAAAACACAAGCACAGGCGGATAACTCTTTTCGGGATGGAATTCAGCAACTTTAGGGTATATTAGGGGGCAGAGTTCCATACATGAGAACAATACTCCAAAGAAGGTCTGATCTGAACTTCACAAAGCATCAAAAGTTGCTGTGGTGGGTACAGTTTTCTGGTTCAGAACAATATCCCAAGCTTTTGAGAAGCAATTTTGCAATTCCAGCGATATTATTGTGCCAAGACATATTGGTGTCCATTTTAACACCCAACAGACTTATCGAAGCAAAAAATGGAATTGTCTTTCCTGACATTATTATATCCGGTTCGGAAACATTAATTATACCGATGCCTGGGTTTTTGCAACATCGAATTGAACCTGCTTACTTTCACCCCAATTCGAAATCACTTCTAGATCCTCCTGCAACCTCCTGCTGCCGGTGAAGATGTGTCTCCGTAGCCGATGTTCTGGAATCCAAATGGAATGAAGGAACAAGTGTAGTTAATTGTACCACTTTTGAAGATTTCATGGACACTTTTCTTATGACCCAGCACAGTGGCGTATTTTCATAGAAGCCTTAGAGCAGTTCTGTTTCGAAATGGAGGTTTCTATGCTCCATTCCTGTCGGTCATTTCGTACACCTCAAGGAAACCTACAAGAACCTGGAGTTGATTCTTTGCAACTTAAAATATAAAGACCACAGTACGGTGGGCATCCCTTTGCTTTTTGTGTCTGTGGGATAGTAGAGAACGAGCAGATTACTGAACCAGAAAGTGTTGGACTCCGAAATATCTTAATGTTGGCTAGAACATCCTGTATGAAACTTAAGTGGCTCTTCATGAGGTTCTTCTACCACCGTTTCACATAAAGCTGAGATTGATGAATCAAGTTGTGAAACCACTTCCAAAAGATGGAAATTGCTTCAAATATATTATATTGAAATTTCCAGGCCTCTCAGAGTTGAAGGAAGTTGGTTTCATTGGATCAGATATTAAACGGTTTATGGCTGATCCACAATTCATTACAATCATGACGGGTTCTCAGAAGAGAAAGGTTTTATTGCCTTCCAATTTTTAGGCAATAAAAATGACCCCAACTATGAACAAATCGTCAAAAGAATGTTGAAAGAATTTCAAGCTTCAGATTTGCCAAATGACTTCAAAAGTACATTTTCATAATTCTCACCTAGACTACTTTCCAGAAAATTTAGGAAAAGTGAGTAAAGGGCAAGGGGAACAATTTCATCAAGATATTGAGGGGATGGAAAGAGATACCAGGGAGAAGGAGGATCTCAATGATGGCAGATTACTGTTGGACGCTTCAGATAGTCTTTTATTTTAAGATGATAACTTGTTTAACATAGATACATACTTTGTCAGATCTCTCACTATTTTTTGCAGACTTATGAAATCTATCCCAAATGAAAAACTGAAGTGGATTACACCCTACAGTCCACAACAACAGTTACTCGTGAGAACGATGTCTCAACAACCACCGTTAAAAGATAAATCAAAACACATAAGTTTCACCTCTATCAACTGAAGATATTAACATGAATTAAACGAAGTGACAAAAGACAAAAAAATGCCGTCTTATGAGTAGATGACCAAACGTTTGAAACTGCATCAAAAGTATTTGTTTTAGTGACAGTTTTTTTCTTGAATTTCGAGCGCCAAAATGTGTGATGTTGGTCAGACATGAACCCACGTATTTTTCAAGAAAGTCACACTTAAACTCCTCAGGAAATTAATCCCTTGGTAGAAATATTGAGAAATCATAATGTTGATCTACTGTAGTTTAGAAGATCCCAATGGTGGGGTCGAATTTCAATTACCGTGTAAAGTAATTGTCCTCTATAAAAACACTCACTTAAAAAGGGTTCAACACCAAACCACATTCATCCTTAAGAACTTATTGAAGGATCTGTAAAAAAATCGGGAATCAGAACCCAAACGAATCCATCGAAATGACCTACGATGTAACGTCTCCAACAGTCAACCAGGACTTGCCTAATCGAGTTCAGGAGACTGGATCCTCTAGGAGTAGATGGATGAAAAACACCTTCAAATTATGATGCAAGTGTATACAGTAGCAGAGTCATAACAGGGATATCTGCCTTGCAGATGGATTTATGTGACCTTATTGTAGGCCATTGATTCATGTGTTAAGAGATTGACAGAAACCAATTTTATACTACACATATATCAATAAAATATTTTCGAATAGGCAAGCAGCTCTGGAAGCACCACCTGGTTTCCACCAAGCTACGACGGAGTTGATACTGACCTGCGAAAAAAGACCACTGAATAGGAACATTACTGGCCACACTGGCTTTGAACGTGATGACTGTCTTGCTATAGAAAGCACAGCATTAGACCAGGCCTGACTGAGTATGAAAACACTTTTTATCTCAGAACATAGTGGGTGACGTCATTGGAAGACCATAAAACAGCAAAGCTCTCACTTTGTATCTATACACTGCGGATTGAACCACGTTTTTAATTTTGGAAAAGTTTCATTCTTGCTATCTAACTTGAAAGATCAAAGCAAATGAACAGCTCGGCTTCGTTAAGAGACCGGACTTATTGAAAAAGTGTAAGTCACTGGGGGTCATTGCGGGTTACAGTGGGTTAGCTCAGGGTTAGGTTTGGTCAAAAGTGAGTGGGCCTATTCGAATCTCCACCGCAACCCGCAAGGGTTTTCTGGTGCTCACACCTATTCGTACTCCACCAAATCAACCCAGCTTCACGACGAAACCGGTTAGTTTATATGACAATTGATCTTTCAGGTCAGATGGTGAAAGTGTGGTTCTGGCAAACTCTGAAAACCTAATACTGTCCGCAGCGGGGCAAAAAAAGTATATGCTATGTTGTTTCATCATTTTCCTCCCCATGTGAGGAGGCCTGTTAGACATCGTAGTTCATCCCTACTTTTGATTTTGCAGAAGTCTTTAAATCTTCTTGCCATCCAGGTGTTCAACTTTTGTTT
>WOGP01010548.1:0-10278 GCA_015342065.1 Leptinotarsa undecemlineata
TCGGAACTCAATAATTTGTATACGTACTTCTTCGGCAAGCCGAAGCATATCCATTTTATCGATCGGGTTTCTTGACCTTTGCCAATTCCTCCTTGCTTGTTTTTTCCTGTCAATGAGTTCCTCAATGTCCGGTGGGAGGATATCCTTTCCTCCCTTAACCATCACCGATCTAGTAGATTTTTTTCTGGCAATCTTTATATTATTAATGAAGTGATTAGTAATTTCGTTTATGTTATTTATGTTGATGTCAGATTGTATTTTCGTCAGTCTGTTCATAGTGTTTCTGAACTCTGACCAATTTGTTGTTTTATAATCGTACTTGATTTTAGGTGTTTTGGATATTTCCCTTTTAAGGGAAAATATCACCGGGTTATGGTCAGAGCTCAGTTCTTTTAGAGAGATGAGTTCAGTGATGTCTGTGACGTTTTTATTAATTACCAGATCGATAGTGGTCGGCGACGTACCATTCCACGGGAAGTGTGTTGGCTCCTCTGAATGTTCTATTATGACGTTGTTATCAAGAGAGTACTCCCATAGCGTTCTGCCATTGTTGTTCTGCTGGTTAAAGCAGTTCCATTCTCTCCTTCTCGCGTTAAAGTCTCCCACAAGTAGGACTTTATTTCCAACATTAAACAGACTGTCCAAATCCTGCCCAGTGAACCTATTTATTGGTCTGTTGTATATCCCGTATATACAGGTGCCATCGGCGAGTTTCACCCCGACATGTTCGATGCTGCTCGCTCGCTGTGGCAACCGCACATGCGGGATATTTTTATTTATTAAGATGGCAACCCCGCCGCTTCTCACTGCGTCAGGGCGATCGACTCTGATGGTGACAAAACCCCTTAAACGCAATTTATGATCTTGTCTCAGCTTTGTTTCGGATAGAAACATTATGTCCACCTTATGGGAATGTATGAAGTTAATAATACTGGGGATTTTATTATTAACCCCATTGGCATTCAGCATACATACCACTATGGGCATTTAGAGCTCATAATCATGTATATATTGCATGAACCCCACGAAGGCATGAGCCTTATCCAGGGGGTCGTTGAACCTGCTTAGCGAAGATGTTAGGTCCCTGGACCTGGACGAGAACTGGCATTTTCAACGTGGTATGGCCGTTGCATGATAATTATAAAGTTTTTGAAAAGATAGTGTTAACATTTTTCATTATGGAATATCATTTCATTTTAATAAGATGAAGCAAAGTCGCAATACATGTTTTCAATAAAAATATACCTTCAGTATATGATTCACGAAAAAACAGATTTCGAACAGATTTTTTTAAACAGTTTAACTACTTTGTAAGTTTTATACCACTTTTAATTGTAACTAACGTTACTGCAGTTTTGTCCTATAGGTAGGTACTTGTGAACCCAATGTCACATGTTAGATTTCGGTTAGTTCCGGATATGGGTGCTATTTATGGATATTTTCAAACTTACACAATAAACTAAGAATTATTACATTCGCCAATATATACCATTCAGGTACAGAAAAAAGAACAGAAATTATTGCAGATTTCTTCAGAAAAAATAATGTGGAAGTAGCATTCATACCATATGCCAGGTTATCTCATTTCCTTTTCAATGCCAAAGATAAGGTCGACAATTTAGAAAAATTTGGAGTTTATAAGCTTAAGTGTGCGGGGTGTAATAGTGTTTATGTGGGATAATGCGGACGAAATTTCCAAAATCATAGTGCTGAACATGAAAGGTCCTTCAGACTGAGAAAAAATGATTCGACGTTTTCAAACCATTCCTTGGCATGCAACCACAAGTTTCCAAATCTAAACGATACGGAAATGCTGCACTATGCAAGGAAGTGTTGCAAACTCAATTATTCAGAATCCTTGGAAATTTACAAGCATAAACATTGCGGTTGCTACCTGTTAAATGATCAAATCGATTTAATTTACTTTCCGGTTTTTAAATTGGCACATCCGCATTGTGAACTGTAAATTCAGGTACTCAATCATGTATCTGAATGGTAGGTATATATGGGCGAATGTAATGAATCATTGTTAGTTTATTGTGTAAGTTTGAAAATGTCCGTATAGGACGAAACTGCAGTAACGTTAGTTAAAATTAAAAGTGGTATAAAACATAGAAATTTTCATTTCCCTTTTCATTGTGATCTCCTACCACGTAGTAACGGCTACCTCTATCAATTTATTAAGATAATAGTATTGTTTCTATATGTATTGATGGGAAATAACTGAAACCCTCTACAGTTTTAGCCACTCCCGTAGATTTTTAGCAGAATATTCCTGCTGAAGTCAACTGATATCTCGATTGTGTTGTTATTTCATCCAAATGGAACCTTCGTAATTCGATTACCGTACTCAGGGCCTTAGCGAAAAGAAAAACCGGTGGGGGAGGGAATCCAAATTTTCCCAAGCCCACCAGCAAAATTTCCCAACTTTCGAGAAAATTAAAGCCGAGGGATTAGTTACTACTATAATAAGATTGCCTGAATGTTGATGCCCGTTAGGGTATGCATAAACAAAAATATACTTTGGTAATTACAAAAAATAATAAAGGAAACAACACTTGAATAATATTATGCTTATTGTTTTCTACTATTATTTTTTCTATCTTCACGGCCCAAAATTTCCCAACTTTTCGAAGTCGAAAAAACTGCGAAAAGTTGGGAATTTTGTAAAATTGTCACTTCAAAATTTGTGGACTGTTCAGGACTGTTCTCTACTTGGGAGAAAAACTTTTTTGAAGTTTTCAAACAAATCAGAATTTCAAAGTATGGGATCTCCAAGTTAGGCATGTTGGGAAATCCCAACCTTCTCCTAGTTCTTTCCTTTTTCTTATTACCTCTCCCTTTCTTTTCTCTCATTTTTATTTTTTTTTTTTATTCATTTTGTTACTATTATTTTTTTTTGTCTTCACGGCCAAAAATTTCCCAACTCTTTCCCAAGTCGAAAAAGCAAGGAGGAGGCTCCCCCCATCATCCCATGGCGACGGCTCTGACTACACTCATTTTTAAAGGACTGACCCGTTTCTTGATGAAAATTAATAACACTATCCACGATAATTAAACAATTTTCACAAACATATTTTATTTCTAGGCGCCTTTCGCTAACACCGTTGAACGTAGCTTTCTCAGTAGGAATATTGCCATCTATGTGTGAATGTCAAAAGTAAACACCGAAGCTACTGTTTTTATTTAATTATTTAGAACCCTGTAGTGATCGACATCTGGACATATTCATTCTAAAGACAAAAGAAAATTATTGATTACACCAAAGTGCCTACTGTTTATTCATGAAAACAATTATTTGTGTAATATAGTAAAATAGAAACCGCAGGCAATTTTCAATAAACAACATACAAACATCTGAAATCAAAATATTTACAATTAGCCTCTTCAATGAGAGCACGCTATCATCTTTTCCTCTCTCTCTCTCTGATTAATCGCTACATGGAGTATTGGCTTTATTTTTCACTTGTAAAAAAGGCATGTGTCTTACCTCGAATTCTGTTGATAACTTATGTGTATACTTTTATCGTTCAATGTGTTTATGATTATCGCCATAAGAAAACTTATGAAAAGGCCGTTATAACTTGTGACCTTATTCACAAATATTCTTTATCTATCAGTTGTACTGTAGTCATATTGATTAATGAATCCAAAAGATATTTTTTAGTAAGCTAGTGTGGTAAGTATGTACCAGGAAATTTGTTCATGCACTCTTCATGATCTGAAACTGGCAACAAAATAGAAAGTATACTCATAAAATCGATGAATTATTCAAGAAATTTGTGTGTTTGTAGTGTACACTTCGTCAAAGATTATAAAATACTCTGTGTTTATTTATGCATGAACTTTTATATTATCGATATTAAAAGGTGATGAAATAAGTTGAAAAGACTGAGTTGAGAAGTGTTCTTTCATCTCAAAAATACATATATTGTACTGAATGTCAATTATAACGATAGATTGTAAAAACTTAACTTTTTTACATCTGCTTAGTCAACCACATGCATACCAGAAGTAACTTCATTTCGTGGTTAATATCAAATTATTGGCTCTGAAAACTGCTTCTTTGTCGGGTACCGATTTAATAACAGAGTATTTGCACTCATATATTCCTTATGGGCATTTTGGGAAAATGTTTACTGAAATAACAGTTACAACAAATATCGATGAAATTCCAGTATAAAATATCCCTTTGACATTTTCTTTTTTTCCTAGAGTTTTGGGTCGCCCCCTTGTAACAATACTTGTCCTGGAAAGAAAAAATAAGAAGTAGACGAAAACGTAAAAAGAGTGGTTACTTTTTGAAACAAAGTATCTACCGCATTTACAAAGATAAATAAAGATTTAACAGAGTCCCTATGAAGTGATTTATTCGTAAAAATAAAGGCATTGAAATTATATCCTAATGTTTGTCCCTAAGCTGGTATACAAATATTCCAACAAAACAATTTTGAAAAAATGTAAAATATGCAAGAAACTACCGGATGTAAGGCATATATCACTCACGAATCTTCTAATGTGCGAGTCGAAAAAGAACGATCAGCAAGATTCACCTTTAAAAAAACTCTTGAACGAATCATCGACCTTTCAGGACATTTCTCCATTAAGCAAAGAACAACAATGGGCAACGCTACCTTATACGGAAGACCCCAACAAGGCGATGTCACGAAAACAAGGAGATTACTTCAAAAACCCAGGAAATGACCCTCGAGACTCTTCCATTATACTTTTTCCAGGTCAAGGCACACAATACGTAGGCATGGCTAAAGAGCTCATGAAATTTCCCATGGCCAAAGACCTTTTTGAACTCGCCAATCACATACTTGGTTATGATTTACTTAAAGTGTGTTTAAAAGGGCCCCAGGAGAAATTGGACCAGACACAGTTCGCTCAACCGGCGATAATGGTTTCTTCTCTAGCAGCTATTGAACAGCTCAAAGAAGAGCGACCTAATGCTGTTGCAAACTGTGTGGCTACGGCTGGTTTTAGTCTTGGAGAAATCACAGCACTTGTATTCGCTGGTTCTCTTGGGTTTGAAAGAGGTTCGTTAAATGTTTTTATTTTGTGGTGCAGTCCTTTCAAATATTTTCTTTTCCCATAAGGAAAGTTCATAGATTTCAATTCATTATTATTGGGTAGTATGCACATGTCCCAGCCCTTCTTTCAATTCTAAAGAAACTTCCCAAACTTGATCTTTAAGATATCCTTCAGCTCTTTCTGCGATGCACTTCTAAAGTCATGTATACTTGTAAAAGGTTCTCTCAATTTCTGGAAATAGAATAAAGTCACACATAATCATGTCTCACAAATATGGAGGCTGAGGCAACGTTACAATATTGTTTTTGGCCGACTATTCATAAACAAGCAATAAAGTATGAACATGTGCATTATCATGGAGCAAAAACCATGAATTGTTGCTCTAAAAATCTGGGCAATTTACTGAAAAGCTTCAAGCAAGTCATCAGTGACACTTCAGATTGTGATTCATAAATCATTTATAATCATTTTGTTTCCTTTTTCTATATTTATATCGATTGTTGATCTGTTGAGACTTCCAAGAAGTTCGTTATCTTCAACGTTTTTTCAGTTATCTTGGAAATGCTTTTACCAGACTTATACAGAGTCACCTTAGGCCTTTGTTAACAAATTGATTAAATCCAACTGCTGTATGAAATATTACATTTAATTTCAGCTTTACAGCTTGTGAATATTCGTGCTGAAGCAATGCAACTGGCTGCGGAAGCATATAAAGGAGGCATGCTCACTATAATGATTCGACCTGATAGTAAATTGAATTATGCCTGTTTGAAAGCTAAAGATTGGGCTGTGGATAAAGGAGATCCAATCCCTGAATGCAAGATCGCCAATTACTTATATCCAGATTGCAAAGTTGTGTCGGGTAGTGAATCGGTAAGGGATATTCAATTCCTTTCTATAACAATAATAATATACTTCATTGTCTTTCTTAAGTATTCAATTATTTATACCTTGTATGAACTCACAAAAGGAACCTATTGTATAGCAAAACGTGTGGTATTGTTTAATAAAATGAACAGTTCAGTGAAATTTCCACAATAAAATAATACTAATATGTTAGTACTATCATAATTCTATATGAAAATGTTTTTAATAAATGAATACAAAAAAAATTATCAGAACATTATTCCAAATAGTTCAAATAGTGTTTTCTTGAGCTCTAATTGAACGGTTATGTTATATTGAAGATGGTAAATTCCATCAATAAGAATAAAGAGTTTTTAAATTGGCTGATTTCAATCAGATAAGCAAAGAGAGATACATACATATAAGAAAATAAATATTTCGAGACGAAATATCCACACACTGGTAAATGCCTGCTTGAAAACAATTACTTCCCCGATTGATACTACTCTGTATATTGTAGGTCACCTACAAACCAGTTTTGAAGTATTACCTCTCATAAGTGCAGGAAAGATTCCACAGACGTTTTCTAGAACCTTCTGTGTAGGTACGATAGGAGAGATGAATGTTTCAAGATTTCATTTCAAAATATTGATTTTTTTATAGATAAGTACTTAACCTGTTCAAACAGCTATTTATTATGACATTTCAACTGTAGAAATAATAATGATAGCATTTATTTTCCTTTGAGACAAAGAGATGTATAGGAATAGTCAATGACGAAAAGAGAAAGACACGAAAAAAGAAAGTTATTTTGTGAAATAGAATACAAACAACAATGATTACTATGGGGCTTCTGTGCTGAACAGCCACTACTACACTGCGACCTTAGCAGGTTGCAACAATGATAAATGAATAACATAATGAACACTAACAAAAATAGACAAAAATTAACTTTTTTTAATTCCCCATTTTATAAAAATTGTTTTCCAAAAGGAAACTTTTTGATCTATGTGTGAAAATGTGATTACTTCTAATTTTTTTTAATGCAAGTAGTCTAGTAGATTTGAATAAATATAAGTATAATTGTCAATGAGAGGAGTTTGAGGTTTTATATAAAGGAGAGTTGTGTAGTTAGTCTCTGAAATAGTATTTTTAACAGTATCCCTATGGTGAATTCATTGAAGCTAAAAATATGAATCTGCATTGGTTCAATATCACTTTTTTTTTCTGATTGATTCATCCATTACTTGATGAAGATCCATAGTAATTTCAAAAACTACACCTCACGATTTGATCTCCATAAACTTTATTTGAAAAATATATCACATGTTTCGCTAAGACATTAGCTTTTTTAAGAGATTTCACTTGAATTATTTGAAAAAGCTAATGTCTTAGCGATATATTGTGATATATTTTTCAAATAAAGTTTGTGAAGATCAAATTGTGAGGTGTAGTTTTTGAAATCAATATCACTTGTTGAGAATGAACTTCAAATGAAAAACACAAAATGAAACTTTCAGAAATGCTTCTAATTTCGATTTTAATTTTTCCCAGGCACTGCAATACATTGAAGAGAACTATAAAATATTCAATTTGCGCAAAGTGAAGAGATTACCTGTAAGTGGGGCATTTCATTCAAAATTGATGTTACCAGCAATGGAAACTTTTCAAAAATCGCTGGAGAAAACCAGAATTGAGGATCCTGCCATCAGTGTCTATTCTAATGTAACTGGGAAGAAGTTCAAACATGGTTATGATATTAGAAAAAATCTTCCCAAACAGGTGAGACAATTTCATCATATATCGATACAACAAAAATGAAATAGATCGAATATCTGTAAGACACATTTGATCGATTTCAAATTCGAGGGGGACAACTTCCTATTATAATATCAACTGTCATACCCCCTTCCTCTCTCTTTGATGATCATCACCCTCAGAATTTGAATCAAGAAAGTACTGAGTTTGACACATCATTAAAGAAAGCAATTTTTCCGGAATCAATCAATGTGACTGTTCACTAAGTAACTTTCATTTTGGCGCCCTCTTGTGTGCAAAAAATGTCAAGTAACTCTAGAAAAGCTCCAAAATATCAGTCGTTAAGATAATAACTCATACTCATGTATATCAACTAATGGAAAACAATTTGAGCATATATTGTGAATTAAAGTAGTTTGAAATCATTTTGGGTTCATACAATGTACATTTTTTCATTTTTTTTTCTTTTTATGACGTTCACTTCCTCTTTTCAATAAAGTATTATAATTTGAAATATGTCAGTAGTTTTTCCTTCAGTTCCGTATTTAATGATGTGGTGTCACACTTGGTACTTTCCCTGCTCAAATTTTAGAGAGAGGGGACGAGGAATGACGGTTATCATGCAAGATCAATTGCGGATATCATAGCAAGATGTCCTCCTTGAATTAAAAATTAACTCAATTTTGTATTTTTTCTTCAACAAATCTTTCTTTAAGATATACAATTTGGTTTTGTTTTCGGTGCTTGTTCTATACCTAGTGCTGTCTTCTAGTTGAAGCCTGTTCTACCATCACTCTGGACTAACCATTCCGTTGAAGGTAATTTTTGATGATGTCTAGTTCCTTTTCGAGACCTTCCTTTGTCTTTTGTGAAAAATTCAAGAGATTTCGTTGAAATACTAGAGGAAATCGAAGTTGAAGACCAGGATCAACTGATTAGTTTCGACGTGGAAAGCCTCTACACCAACATTCCTGTCGAAGAAGCACATCAAATCATACAGAAGGAACTTTCCAAAGATGGGGATCTGGAAGATAGAACATACTTACCGATACAAGTATTCATGGAATTAATAAGATGATGTGTACGAAACTGCTACTTCCAACTGAAGGACGAATTCTTTACGCAAGATGAGGGACTGCTAATGGGATCGCCACTTTTACCGGTGATAGCTAATATATGGTTTGAAACTCTGTTGAGATACGTAAACGACATCTTCATAATATGGAACCATGGGAATGCAGAAATTGATACTTTCCTGAAGCACATCAACAACGTACGCTCTTCCAATATTTGAATTGAAAGGGTTATATTTTTAGGAGTGATAATTTTTTTTTCTTTTTTCTTTCTTCTAACACTTTCACGATGGGGAAGGAAGTCCACAACAAATTTCTTTCTTAGACGTATTGGGAAACATATGTGTATCGAAAACCCACTCACACAGGACATTATCTGAACCCAAAATCCAACCACCATCAATCGACTAAGAGAGGAATCATCAAGACTCTACTAAACCGTGCCTTCGGGCTCTGTAATACAAACGAAGGTCCCAAAAAGAAACTAGGTATCATCAAAAATGACCTTCAATGAAATGGTTACCCCAGAATGATGGTAGAACTTGCTTTAGCTAGAAGACGGCAAGAGCTCCACAAGGAAGAGAAGCCGCCATAGCCAATACTTGTACTTCATTACATCAGATAATTATCGAAAAGTATAAGAAGGATCGAAACGTCGTGACGTCAATTGGTTTGGAATCTTTTAATTTTTAATTTTAATTTTTTGTTGATGATATTTTTTAATTTTCAGTTTTTATTGATATTTCAATTTTTTATTTTTTTTCTGGTTGTTGCCTTCATTTCTTTGTAATTTCAGTTGTTTTTTCAATAAAATTGTTAATTTTGGTTAATCTTTTTAATTTTTTTTTCAGGGATTTCAAATCAATTTATATTATATTAGACAATGGAAATCCGAACTATTGAAATACACCACGAAACATTGTCAACCACGTTCAAACATAACTGAATTTTGTTAACTGGGACAATTTTAATATGATAATTTGAAAACCGGTGAGTAAACTAAATCCATTTGATCATTTAACAGGTTGCACCCACAATGTTTATGTTTGTGAATTTCCAAGGATTCCAAATAACTGAGTTTGGAACCCTTCCTTGCATAGTGCAAAATTTCCGAATCGTTTTGAAACGGGAACTTGTGGGTACATGCCAAGGAATGGTTTCAAAACGATAAATAATTTTCACGTAATCTGAAGGACTTTTCATATTCAGCATACCGTTTTCGTGGATTTCAACCCACATACTATTACACTTCGGATACTCAAGCGTATAAATTCTAGATTTCTCCAATATCTCCATTATATCTTTGGCATTGAAAACCCGCCATGTAGTCTGAATGCCACTTCCACATTGTTTTTTCTGAAAAAATCCGCAATTGTCTCTGTTATTTCACCAAAATATGTTATACTTTATAATCTTAAGTGTCTGGAGTATAATAGTGTTATGTGGGACAATGTGGTCGAAATTTCCGAAAACAATATGCCGAATATGAAAGGTTCTTCAGACTAGGTAAAAAGTATTCGACGCTTTCAAACTGTTCCTTGGCATGCAACCACAAGTTCCCAAA
>WOGP01010549.1:0-10278 GCA_015342065.1 Leptinotarsa undecemlineata
TATATATAGAGAGAGAGAGAGAGAGAGAGAGAAAAAAAAACAAGAAACAATTCAAAAACCCGCATAGATCTTCATAAAAGCAATTGTGAAAATTTTAAACGAAATTATTGTGCTTTCACACAACACATTCGAGATAATGATGATTCAGTCGATTATACTAATTTAAAAATTCTACATTTCGAACCTGATTTTTGGAGATGGCTGAAATAACAAATAAAAAAAATGATATCAACAAAACGACAGACATCGACAACCTCAGCAAAATTTATTTAGTTTTGCTAGCAAAAAACCTAAATACATCCTGCTATATTGAAAATATATGAATCACCAAGATAAATGACAATAAAAATGTAAAACACAGAATTTCACATGATTCAATGTCAAAAAGATGTCATTTTCATGTTGAAGATTTCTTTCAGAATAATAGTTTCTGAAAAAAATATCCTCACGTAGCCCTGATACCTTCGGGAAGGTGCGCCAGCATTATCAACCAACGATCACTGGAGTGGTGGTTATTTTCATTATTATTATTGTGGAACCCGGGACATTCCGAGAGAAGTACTACAATGTGACAACGATCTGGCACCTTCCACATTTCATAGTTTCTTTTTGGGTGAGATTTTGCTGGGTTATTTTGGTGTGACCTATGCGTTGTCTGGAAAGGATGACCTGGCTTCTTCTTCCTTGCTGATATCATCTAGTTCATGTGTTTTTCCGAATGCGACAACGTTGGTCTGAACCCATAATTCTATCTGTATTCATGGAAAGTCGTGATTTCAATGTAGACTATGTGCTCATTCAAGCTAACTTAGTTTTTTATTGAAAATTATATATTATAAAAGTAAATCATCTACCAAGTATCCCACAAAATTTTCTGGTTTATATTTTAATTAACAACCAAGCAAGATCAATTGAAAATGTGAGATCGCACGCGGTACATCTTGACGTCACACAAGGCAAACGAGCTTCGAGCGGTGGCAACCGGACCTGTAGTTCTGACGAACATCTTCGGTTCATTCGGGATTTGAAGCCTAGCTCCCCTACCCTTTTGGCTGACTTTTGTCGAAGAGGGAAAAATGGGTTCATGACTGAGGGGATGGCGGTATGAAGTCCTCAGACATCGATACCGCCCTTTCACAGGAAACCCCTACCTGGCTGGGGTGAGATGGATGAAAAACTATTCGTCCCTTAACAGGGGACATGAGGGCCTCACTCGACAGAGTGTCTGGGCCTTCTA
Organism: Leptinotarsa undecemlineata; assembly: GCA_015342065.1. Taxonomy (NCBI): domain Eukaryota; kingdom Metazoa; phylum Arthropoda; class Insecta; order Coleoptera; family Chrysomelidae; genus Leptinotarsa; species Leptinotarsa undecemlineata. The sequence continues at coordinate 1,238 of WOGP01010549.1, forward strand.
TATCGGGAGGGGTCGTCTACAGCATAATCTATAGCTTCCCTAACCAACGGATTTTCGTGGGTTTCCGCACCTTCGAAAACTCGCCGATTCCTCGACTGATTGTACTGCCGAATGGAAGGCAGCTGCAAATCTCTGCAGATAGCTTCATTACCCACGAACCAAGAAGCATTCACAATCATCCTAATCAACTGGTTTTGAAGCCTTTCCAAGATGGAAATGTTGGTCGGAGCCGCATGTCCCCAAACGCCTGAAGCATACATGATGACAGGCTTGAACATCGTGTTATAGATGGTAATTTTGTTTTTCAATATCATTTTGGATTCACTGTTGATCAGAGGGTACAGACTTGCGATCCGACCCTCGATCCTAAATTTGACGTACTTAATGTGCCGGTACCAAGTGAGCCTACATTCCCATAGTTATCGCCTGAGTCTTATCTGGGTTTACTCGGATCTTCCAATCTAGGTACCAGCGCTCGAGGTCGTCCAATGCACGTTGCATATAGACGACGCCGAGCTCCCGACTCATGGAAGCCGAGAGTAGAGCCGTATCATCGACGTACAGGATATCTTCACACGTTTGGACCTTGGTAGGTCGCTGGTGTGAAGCGAATAGAGCGTCGGAGAGAGCACGGCCCCATGTGGCACTCCAGCGAGGATATCTCTGTTATCAGACAGAGAGCCCTCTACTCTGACCTGAAATGTTCTGTCCTGTTATTTTGGGGCAGAGCTCTATACATGAGAACAACGCCCCAAAGAAAGTTTGATCTGAGCTTCATAAAGTATCAAAATTTGCTGAGGTGTGTACAGTTTTCTGGTTCGGAACAGCGTTCTGAACTTTTGATAAGCAGCTTTCGCAATTCTAGCGACATGCCTGTGCCAAAACATATTGGTTGGTGTCCATTTCAATGCCCAACAAACTTATCGAAGCATAAATTGGAATTGTCGGACCTGACATTATTATATCCGGTTCGGAGACATTTATCTTCTTGGAGAAAATGGATGCCTGGGTTTCTTAGGCACTGAATTGAACGTGGTTTCTTTCACGGCCATTCGAAATAACTTCTAGATCCTCATTACGATATGCAACCTCCTGCTGCAGGTTAAGATGTGCCTCCATAGCCAATGTCGTGGAATCGAAATGGAATGACTAGACAAGGGTACTGTCGTCAGAAGAACAATATATTGGATTCTTGGTTCTTTTCAATAAGTTGTTGATATACAATGCGAAGAATGTTAGAGACAATATGGATCTTTGGTGAACACCAGCATTGATGGTGAAAGTATTCGAGATATATCCATCGACGGCCACTTGCAGGGCACGTTCGTTCAGGAAGCTGAAAAGGCATACGCGAAAATGATCAGACAAGCCATAGCATCGGAGATTGGCTAACAAAGCCTCATGCCAAACACGGTCATAGGCCTTAGAATTGCCAAGGGCAACAGCTCTTGATCCTCTCTAAAATGTCTTCAAAAACTTTCAAAGAATCATTTCAACATAGACATTTTCCAAATGTCTATCAAATAGCTTTCATCTGATACATTTTATGAATATTATGATTCCTCTATTGAATATTATGATTCCTCTATTAAAAATCGCAGAATTCCCACAACTACACAAAATAGACATATAGTAGCTAAATACTCCTACACCATAATTGAAAAATTAAGTGAAAATACAGGGAGTTTCATAAAAAAAAGGTTCTGGCAATTTGACATCAAAAGGAAAATGGAGGTGAGTTGAAAACATTTTAAATACATTTTTCAGATCAAGCCAAATTCTGAAATCATCTAATCAGCTTTGAACTCACTCCAAATATGACAATAATTTTTATTTCTCTCTCTCTCTTGATGTAAAAATTTCAATAACGAAACTGAATAAAATTTTTCTGTATTCCAGGTTTGCCTACATCGAATAACACCAAATCGTGTCATTCCGGTTGCGTATCTCAAATTCAATTACTCCTTCGCCCGTATGTTGTTTCTATTTCGCATTGAGGTAGGGAAAAGTGAGCCAGGGGATCAGATTAATATCGATTGGCAAACACATTTGTTTCAATATGTTGCCACAAATTCGATACTGAGCCGTCTCCGGTGACAAACTTGAAGATCGTAAGACGCACAAGATTCCCACATGTCCTATCTTGTATTAGTTCGAAGAGAATGTGAGAGGAGGGGATTGACTGATACCACTTTCCACTTGTGTGAGTAGGATCAAGTAGATGGGGTTTAATTTAACTCTGGAACTCCGTACAATCTTAGAGATGAGATGGATGTATTTGATAAAATTTTCTGAAACAAGTTGGAAAGTTAGGAATGACAAGTTTCTCTTATCTTCCTTTTATTCAAGGACAAAACACAAGCACTACAAGAAAATCCTTAAGGTACTCTCAGAGCGGTGCCTGTGCCAATTACAGTGGATTTGAATCGCTGGAAATTAAATTCATTTGATAAAACCTTCTCAGGAAGTTTATTCAACATAAACGTAGTTCTCCAGATGAAAGAGTTCTCAAACAGTGAAGTTCAAGGTGTAGTGAGTTAAACCTCAAAACGATGAGTAGCCACAGTCCACCGCGTATTTCTGATATGTATTACTATTGATGGAATCAAATGTGACAGGTCACTTGAACAGTTCCCTATCTTCGATGCTCCAGGCTATCAAGGTTTCACGTGATGCTCGCGCCTCCAATTAGGCGGATATCTCTTTTCTGAATGGAATCCAGCAGCTTCAGGGTATGTTTGAGGGCAGAGTTCTATACATGAGAACAATACTCTGAAGATGGTCTGACATGAACTGTATAAAGCATCAAAAGTTGCTGAGGTGTGTACAGTTTTCTGATTCAGAAAAGTGTTCCTAGCCTTTGAAAAGCAGCCTTTGCAATTTCAGCGATATGATTCTGCCAATACATATTGGTGTCCATTTCAACCACCCAACAAACTTAAAGAAGCAGAAAGCGGATTTGTCTGACCTGACATTATTAAATCCGGTTCGGAGACATTTATCTTTTTGGAGGAAACCGTTGCCTGGGTTTTTGTAGCATTAAATTGAACCTAGTTAGTTTTATCCCAATTTGGAATCACTTCTAGAACGTCATTAAGATATACAACCTTCTGCTGCCGAGAAAGATGTGCCTCTGTATTCGATGTCCTGGAATCCAAATGGAATGACGAGAGTTTGCTGTCGTCACCAAAGTAATATATTGGATTCTTGATTTTTTCCAATAAGTCGTTGATATAATATAAAAGAGGGTTGCAGACAATGTGGCTCCCTGGGGAACACCAGCGTCGATATTGAAAGTATTCAAGAGATATCCTTCGACGGCCACTTGCAGGCCACAAGCTGAAGGAAGCTGTTGACACTGAGCATGTCTGTTCAATTCTCATAGATATTCATATTTCAAATTCTGAACATCCTGAATATGTTGTCATGAACACAATATATGAAACCAAATTTTCTACATTCCCAGGCTATTTTCAGACCCTCAATATACTTATACAAACATATACGAAAAAGTAAATAACTTCTGTCTGATTTCCATCAAGTTTTTCATTCGTTACGACCGATTTCAGTTTGTGAAATCATTTTCAAGTGAACTCTGTAGAAATTTTCACATAAGGCTGCGAAAACATACGGAAGCGCAGAAGGGCCACATATTTTAATTATTTGTTTCTTGGAAATTACGACTTTAAATCTCGAAATTTCGACTTTAATCTCGTAATTTCGAAATTACGACTTCAAACTCGAAATTTCGACTTTAATCTCGAAATTTCGAGATAAAATTCGAAATTTCGAGATTAAAGCCGAAATTTCGAAATTCATAGTCGTAATTTCCAAGAAACAAATAATAAAAATATGTGGCCCTTCTACGCTTCCATATAAACACATCTGTTTGGACAAAAAATCTACAATGTACGAACATCTTCAAGAATCAAAACACAAGATAAATGAAGATAACTTCAAAATCCTACACATATGTAATAAAGGGAAGAAAATGAATTTGTTGAATACCATGGAAATTAACAAATCAATTGAAAACCAAAACTATATACCCCTAAATGAGCAACTCGATTTATATAGGTCTCCTCTCTTGAATTTGTAAGTTTTACAACCTCCAGTTGGTATCCTGGTTCACCCAACTACCTGTCTATCAAATACCTGTCCTCACTCCTAAAAAATCCCAGTGTTCAAACTTCACATCTCAGTTTTAAACTTGATACTGGGGTCAAACACGAAATCTGTCGTATAAAATCAACTAGTCGTAATTAGACAAAAGTATTCTCATTAATTTCATTAAAGTTTCTCTAGATGCGCAACTGCTGTTTATTATGAGAGTCTGCAAAAGAGTTACTGTGTAACATCGTGTCGTATCGAATAGTGATCAATGAAAAAAGATTAAATCGAGTCTTCTTTTACTGAACCTTTTATGTGCTGATGCATCAGGCACTGTGAAAAAAACTAAATATATAAATATTATTCTCATATAATTTCATGTTACGAATTGACAAAATGTATATCCCTGACTATACGTAAATTGATTGAGTGGATTCTTCAGAGCTTCATATTCGGGGAGAAATTGTTTTCACCTAACCCTCAATGACCTTGGAGCAGATTCAGTGCTGAATAATCGAAAATATCAGGAACTTTTCATCTACTTTTCTGGATAACGGTATGGCTCATTGTCATTTGCCTCTTGAAAAATTACATACAATTTCAAACAGTAATGGTTGTCAAATGTTCATTTCCATTCCGTTACTAAGTAACATACATTTCAAATAATGTTTCGAAAAGTTCCTTTTCACATATCCTTCACCTCAAACGCAATTTCCAGGGAGCAACAAGTACTTTGGGCAGGTGGAACTATAATTAAACGAAGGTCGTTTTACACAATGAGGCGAGCACCCCCTGCAAAGATTAATCAAGAAGAAAGTGGAGCTCCTGCACAGTGGAAAATTAGATATTGTAATTTCGTCACCCTCGAAAACACTAGACGTTATGTCCAATTTGAGCCTAGTCACGTTTATAAATTAGGTCAAGGCCCCTTTCAATGTCTTGAATGATTGATGGAATTATGATTCCATAAAATATGAATTTCGCGATATGTAAATGGGGTGACGTTCAGTTGGCTTTTAAGCCGATGCGATAGGTACATGGAAATACGCCAAGCACGAGTAGAAGTTACAAGAGAGCAAAAAACCTGAAAGAGTTAATTCATTTTGTATTATTATTTTCATCTCCTATAAAAGAGTATTCATTCATTCATTTATCAAATTATTTTTCAACCTAGAAATGGAAAAAAATATTCGTGAAGTCCTAGGAGCAGTGCCTGTGGGAAATTATTAACTCACGTCGGATATGACTCGCTACAGAATGAACTGAAAAAGCAGTTTGGGATGTTCATTACATGAAGACTACATTCTTCAAATGAAAAAGATTTTGAAAAAGTTTTAAAGAAGTTTGGGCTGAGTTGGAATTGGCCTCGGTGGTAGTGCGCCCTACTCACGATCGGAAGGCCGTGGGTTCGATTCCCGCCTCGACCAGATATTTTTCTCGAGAGAATTTATCTGGTTGATACTGGGATGATTCTGCAACCATGTTAGGAATCATACGTTGGAAGGTAAGACCTTGTTAGTCCTTAGCTCGCACAAGTTTCTCAACTTCTGAGTTGTCGTTCGTATGGGGGCTACAGCTGATTAACGGTAAAACAGATTTCAAACAGGTTTTTTTTTAACAAACAGTATTTTGAGTGTAGGCCCAAGTCGCCACGACTTGGTACATTTCGCCGGTCGCTTCGCCGGTCGCCGTTGCGCGTGGCTTCATAAGTACATTGTTAGGCGTTTGTTCCAGTCGCTACACGCTTCGCCGTTGGCACCGCGCGAATATTCGCATCGGCGAGTGTCCCGTGGCCAGGCTGTAAGTATTTATGTTGACTGAGGTAGTTTGGTGTGCTTATATATGTACTTGAATTGTGTAAAGCGTGTTTATGTTGACTCAGATAGTCTGGTATGTAAAACCTGTACATATATTGGGTAAATTGTCATTCACATTCTCGATCTTTTTCTACCTGCCGTCATGATGTTTCATGTTCTTGAATTTCTCAGAATGGGATTCCATATTCGGTTGAATCTCACACCTTCTATTTTTCTGTTGTTTGTGGCTGTCTATTACCACCTGTATCAGTTAACTATGGTATTCCTAGTTGGAGGCAATGAGTTCCGTGTTTTCAAACAGAATCCTGTGGTTTTCTTCACTGAGTGCGTGCTCCGCCACAGCCAACTTGTCGGTTTTGGCCTAGTCTGCAGAACAAGACTGAAGAGGCACCAAAGAAATTACAAACTATAGGTCAAGCGGACAAGTCGGCTGTGGTGAAACACACACACATTCAGTGACAGAAACCACAGGATTCTGTTTGTAGACTCATTGCTCCCAACCAGGAATACCATAGCCAACTGGTATGGAAGGCAAAAGAGAGCCACAAGCACAAGGATGATTTTAACATAAAACAAGAAGCTCTCAACCACAACCGAATATGGAATCCCATTCTGAAAAATTCAAAAATAGTAAACATCATAACGACATGAATGGAAAGATTGACGAATGTAATTAACGATTTACCTAATTCAGGTACAACTATTATCACAACAGACTATGAGGTGAAGTTCGCCTCTGAGATTTGTTATATGTGATCCCAAACTTTGCATAAAAGCATGAATAAAATAATTTTCAAGATGAATATTAACTCACCTAATTTGATGTGGTATTGCAGAAGGATATATTGCAAGAGTGGAAGTTCCTTATTGCACAAGCGAAAATCGCACATGTAGTTTGTCTGATTCGCAGACGAGATTATATCGCAGTTTCGCACTTGGCTACGACGAGAAATGTTTTCTCGTCTTCACCTCTCCTTGTGAGTGTATGGGAACAACCGATTCAGGGAAAAAAGCGGGAGAGGATCGTCACAAAAAGATTTGAAGGAGGAAGGATGAATAGTTTCAAATGAACAAAAGCATTTCAAATTATTTACATGTATAAATTGGGAATGAAATAGAAACGTATCTATACTATACTTATAGGTAAAATAAGTAAGTTCATTCATTCAATGACATTCAATCATTCAGTTACATGATTTTATTTCCCTGCGATTTACAATTCAAATTATCATTAATAATCCTATCATAGATGTATTAGACAATCTATAGTCACCTAAGCTAGGCTTGTGTCGTGGCTTTTACAGACTGATAATGGTTGTGTTATATAATATATAATAGAATAAATATATAAAAGCTAAAATTGGTCGTTTGATTTTATATTACTGTCTATCTTATACTAGGTTTAAAACCGAGTTGGAGAATGATGGTTAGAGAGATGTTATAAGAAAACTTTTTCAAAGATATCCTGCAATTGATCATAATGATTTCTGATGAAAACTTATTATTATTATTCTTTATGTGGAATGGCAACTTACTGTATGCTTTCGGGCCAAAATAAGTTACAAAATTTCTGGTTATAACTCAATCTACAGCGTTTTGAATGAGCCACCCCATACTAAGATGCAGTATCTAATCATAGACTCCACCAAGGCACCGTACACTGTCAGTATGACATCTCTACTTAAGATACTTCTTTGTAAAATTATTTTGTGGAGTTTTTTTACTATGTGATCATTCCAGTGTAGAAATTTGTCTATCATGACGATTAAATATCTGATGGTATTTGTTTTACATATTAGGGAACATCCACTGTTTTGGTTTTCTGTACACGTATATTTGTAAATCTTAATGAAGTTTCCGTCAGTTTGGTCTTTTCTTGTTGAAGAGAAAGTTATAAATTCAGTTGTATCTATGTTGAGGCTCAATAGATTACACAGGTCTATTTTGTTTCCGTTAACTGATCTTTATATAGTTTTTTGCGCTGATTTGAAAAATAAAATTTTTTTTATCTATCACGTAAGGTTTGCCTACAAAATAAGGATGAAATAATTGAGAAAATACAAAAATCGAGAAATTGTGGGTTTATGTTTATTATTTTAACATGAAGTAAAAGCAAAAAAAAAACAATACTACATAGCTGAACTGAGCATAATACATAAGTGTTTGCAAAGTGATTATAAGTCTTTGTAAAAACATTTTCTTTTTCCGTCAGAGCGTCTTTTGGAATTCTTTCGGCTGTGTTTTTGTGATTTTTCCCTTTTTAACATCCATCTGCCATCATGTTAACATTCCACCGACCTTAGATTTTTGGGAAAGTAGTCCAGACGTGAGTGAAGGAAATGGACTTCAACACTCATGTTGCAGTCCAACATTTTGTAGTTTTGTGTCAATTCAGCAACTGAAGTTTTGTAGTTTGGATTTTTTGTATCCAAGAAAGCCTGTTATAACAAGTTTGAATGAATTTCAGGCATTTTTTTCTTTCATTTCCATTTTACTCACAAAGCTTTCATCTTTTAAAAGTGTTTTTATGTCAAGCCCAACGAAGACTCCTTCTTTTAGTTTAGTATCGGATAGACCAGGAAACTTTTCAGAAAGATACTTGAAACAATCTCCTTTTTTCTCTAAAGCTTTCACTAACTGTTTCATTAGCCCCAATTTGATATGGAGTGGTGAACGTAATTTAGGATCCACTTAACTTTGTTTTCCAACATTTTCAACTCCAGGAATAAAAACCTTTCGTATTGACTACACCTGCTCGACATAGTGTTGCTTTCTGTCACGACTACCCCATGCGCATAGAAAACATGGAAACATAGTGTAACCAGACTGTTGACCAAAAAACATTGAAATAACTTTAAAGTCTCCACAAATGGTCAACTTATGATCAGAATAGCTGAACTTATTAAGAACAAATTGAAGATTTTCGTAGCATTTTTTTTAAATGGACTGAGTGTCCAACAGGCACAGAAGCACATTGGTTTCCATTGTGAAGGGGCACAGCTTTCAAACTCCTTTTTGAATCGATGAACAAGAACAAAAATAACAGTCATCACTGTGACTTTTAGGCTCTCTCCAAACCATGGGTACTCCAAAACGAAATGATTTCAGGTGAAA
>WOGP01010550.1:0-10278 GCA_015342065.1 Leptinotarsa undecemlineata
GTATCATTTTGATGATTTTCTTCATGAAATAAGAGATTCGAAAATGTATTTAATTGAAAGAAGTTTTACACTTATTTCAATTTTGTCAGTTACTTGTATGAAATTTTTACCATCCACATCCAACTGTACTTGACAAATTCTAAGCATATATTTTTATTGCATTCATATATTCGGCAAATGAATGTCATTATTAGCAAGTGTTTCTTCACGATACATTTTTCCAAAACTAAATTCTTCAGGTCAAAAATAATGGTAAAATCACTTACTTCGAGGGTTCCCTGCCACACGATAAGGAAACATTTTTTAAACCAAACCCCCTTGGGGTAGAGATCAACCAGCCACTCGTTAATCTTGTGAGACTCATGCTCCGCCGCAGAAAGATGGGAAGAAAATACAAAAGTACTTGTGTGATAGTTAGGAATGTCGTAGAAGTTCTCGATGGTCAACAGAGCACTGCAACTATCTGAAGTATACAACCGAGAGGTAAACAATAATTTTCCTTCTTCGGTGTTATAGTAACTCATTATTTGGTCCGAGTATCCTGAGTGATACTTCATCCCTATGGCCATGCGATCTACGAAGAACTCTTTATGCTGCTTGATGATAGGGGAAAGCAACAGGTCTGCCAACTCCCTAGGAGTCATCATAGGAAATCTGAAAATAATCATATGACACTTTGCACATTGAACAATCAATCATGATATACTTTATTGCGGATAAAACAAAAGGCATTAACAAAGCATAAAGCTAACACATCAAAATAAAGGGTCTTTCATTAAGCACTTCCTGTTTTTAAATTTAAATAAAACAAAGTGTGTGTGAGATATCACACATGATATCTTTTTTTTGTTTGCAAGACCTATTGATGCCATTATGTGTGGAATATAACATCATTCAAATGTCCGCCACGGCTTCTCTGGGTGAGCGTATTCGAAACGTCCAATTTTCCATTACTATGGTCCATAAATAAGGCTGAATTTGACCGATGGCATGGGTTATTTGGATTTGAGGACCGCTGTGTTTTGTGGCTTATTTGCATACACCTACGACTTGAAAAAACCCACAAGAAAAAGTCTAACGAGGTCAAATCGCACAATCTCGGTAGCTAGTTCAATCACCTCCAGGTGAGATGACCATGCCCTCAAATCACTAGTGCAGAATATCCTATGTGGCATGAGCTGTGTGGCACGTAGGCAAGTCCTGTTGAAACAATATGTCATTGCTGTCCAGATCATCCAATTCAGGCCAAAAGTAGTTGGTAATCGTCGACCTATAGTGCTAGCCGTTGACAGTAATGGCCTGGTCAACATTATTGTCTTAGAAATATGAACCGATACCGCCAGCCCAAAATCCACACCAAACAGTGACTTTTCATAATAATCACATTCATAATATTCATCTATGATAATCAGAGTTTGGTAGTATCGTATTCGGATACAGTATTCAGATACTTTATATCTGTATTCGGATATTTTTCAAATTTTGCATTCAGTATCCGTGGCTAAATTTGTAAGTATCCGAATACCAAATACTTTTTTCGATCTTCCGATACTTTTAAATTATTCGATGAATGAGAACCAGCCCCATTTTATGCAGGCGTATCTTATCGCATTTTTTGGACATCTTCGAAAACGGTGAAATACAATTTTAGCATTTTGCCACCTCGAAGAATGAGTTATTAGAATGCCTCATATATCAAAAATGTGTTGTAGACCCCAATTGGGGCTTGTTTTCTTCCGTTTACGGGGTTGGGACACCCAAACTCAAAGTTCAGCATCCTCGAAAACGGGATGAAGTAAGGCGGTAAAATCTTTTACCGCCTTACCTCACTAAAAGATACCAAGTACCAATCAATCTCGTTGAATCTGAATCTATGTCGTTTGTGCGTGGCCATTTCATAATTCCCATGTCAATTATCCATTCCTTATAAAGAACCATGATAAAATTCATTTCATTTGTGAAAATTTTTTGTATCCATTTTTTAATAACTATGTATATTTTCGATTCTTGTTGCCCAGTCTAATTTCTTTAATTAACAAGTATGAAAAACTCATTGCCCAAACCCAAATTAAATTGAAATATGGAGAACATTTAGCAAAAATGTGCATAAAAAGTTTAAATACTCGTTTTGATAGAATTTTAAATTTGGAATGGGAAGATCCAGTTATAGCAGCAGTTCAGCTTCCCAAATTTAAACTAAAGTGGTATAACATTGTGAAAAATCCAAAAAATCTTTGTTAGATATTAAAAAATGTATAATGTTGCAAAAAAACAGATGGAATATTAATCTTAGAACGAATCACATGAGAGCGGGGACCAAAATGTGGACGACTTTTTTAATTTCACGGATTCCCAAAATAACCAAGAAGTAGGCACTGTAGGCAGTAGTAGTACTATGAACGAACAGGGTACTGAGGGTACGAGTGAAAGTAGCAATAAAACTACAAAAATTCAGCTGGAATTATTAAGATATCTGGAAGACAAAAGAAAGAATTAACAAGTATTACATGAATACCCAATATTAAAAAAAGTGTCACTCAAGTATACATGCTTACTTTCGTCAGCACCAGTAGAAAGACTTTTCTCTGCTGAATTTTGAACTTTAAAAGTATCCGTAAAAGTATCTGAAAAAAGTATCCGTATACTTGTATCCGAGTACATTTTTAGGTGAAAGTATCCGTAATTTTTTAAAAAGTATCCAAATTACATTGAAAGTATCCGTATCCGGTATTCGGATCATTTTTTCCTGTATTTAACTCAACTCTGATAAGAATCCAATTTCGATATTATTCCCTACAAAGTGATTTCTGAGAATGCTGAATCTACTTTGATTTGTATTGACCTCTGGCATAATTTGTGCTGCATGATATTGGCCCTACTTGTTGAAAAAATATTTGGTACTGCTCAAATTGTAGTATTTTGTGGGACACATTGTGAATTTTAAGAGAGAAATTTATCCACATCTCCATGAGCTACTATTAATGAGAAGCCCATATATTGTTAACTTTTTAAATGCAAGTTAAAAAAGTTATTAAAACTCTTTCTCGGCAATAAACAAAGTTATGCTTTTACTGATTTTTTTTTGCTGAAGAGTCACTCCAAGTCTCCAAAAACACTGCAGTTTCATGGTCTAATTGCATTTTTATTTTGCTAATATTGAAAACATATATTTTGAAGGAATATAAAATATGACTCTCTTGTCAATAACAGCTGCATGACATGAAAAGTGAACTGAAAATTGGAGACATGTCAATATTTAAATAAGCAACTTACTTTTAATTTTGAACAAGAATCAGAAATCTAAAAAAATGATCCTTCGAACCGGATAAGAAAAAAGTCTTAATCTATGGTTGTTTACCATCAGTTCTTGGGTCACTTGAATTTAGTATGAGCGCAAACCCACGTCACCATGCAAAATTCGCCAAACTGTGATCTGCGAAAGGCCACGTTTTTGTGAGCGACGTGAAATCAACTGCCTCGGATTCTCCTGCGCACTCCCACAGACAGCGGCGATGTTTTTGGCACATCTTGCGTTTGGTCGACATACGGGTGTTGATCGATCATTTACTGAATCAGTAGACTCAAATTTATTCACCACATTGCGAAGAGTCTTCTCAGTAGGACGATTCTGGTTACCGTAAAGTGGGTGAGGCGCGCGTACATTGTCAGAATAGAACACCCAATTTTATTATTTGCTCATATTGTTGAATGCTATATCTGTCCACGGTGATTTGGCAAAACAGACTGAATGAATGACAACAGAGAGGCAAAAATAAGCCAATCTGTTAAAAAAAATATGTTTTAAAATCTGTTTTGTCTGTTAACCAGCTGTCGTACCTCTACGAACGACAACCCTCAGAAGTCGAAACTTGTGCGAGCTAAGGATTAACGAGGTCTTACCTTTTAACGTGTGATTCCTAACACGTTACATGAAGGGAAAATTGATCGTTGGCAAGTCTCAAAATTCTACCTTCAGACTCATTCTAGCCATTATATAACCTAAATGTTTTATTTACAATAACTATATGTAATTTTGATGTGATATCTGTATATAATTTTTCTAGTGTTTTTTTTGTTCATGCGAAATGTTTCTATTTATATTGACTATATATGATTTTAATGTAATATCTGTATACAATTTTTCTAGTACTTTTTTTGTTCATACCGAAAGAAACTTTTTTATATTTCATTCATTATAATCTATTGTATATTAAAATGATACAGCCCACGCACAGGTTTATCCTTCTGTGGGAACTATATTTATTTGTCGTTAAGTAAGAATATTGTTTACTTCAAATTGAATGGCAAATAAATATTATTATCATAGTATGATAAAAGGTTACTTGGAAGATTCCTGTATTTCTTGTTCTCTTTGGATTCACATTTAAAGTTATAATTTCAAGTTCCAGGAAATTAATGCTACCTACCATTGATCATTTTTTGAATTAGCGTAAGATCTGATTCTAATCTTCTATGAATCCACAGTATTCAAGTTAAGAAAGTAAAATATAGTTTTATACTTATATTCACCATAATGATATCCCAGTTTGTATGCAGAGTACCTGTAAAACTTGTTTTGAATACTTTCAAGCATATCAATATCCACATTATATGAAGGGTGCTAAATTGTAGAGTTGTATTCGATTATTGATCTAACCATTGAACAATATATGATTGTTATGGAAGAGAAGTGTTAAAGAAGTGTTAAAACCTCTTTCATTTGGAGAATTGTATTTATGTGGCATATACTTCCTGAGAACGTTTTTCCAAATGGATTTAATTTCCTACGATTCAAATCCAATGTGAATCGCTACTTTCACACGGGCACCGCTATTAGAGCGCCTTAGGGATTTTCCTTTAGTGCTTGTGTTTTATCTTTATAAAAATCTAATAGTGAAACCTAACATTTTTAGTGCTCTAGAAGCGACATTTGCAATATGGGGTTTTAAATGACATTTTTGGGTCAATAGTGACTCATATCTTTAAAATTTGTTAAGAGGTTGAGCCACCAAAGAAGTTTTCGAAAAAAAAAATGAAAATAATCCCGAATGAAAAGACTCGTTTATCAGTGTCACTAAACAATTGAAAGCATCTAAAGATTTTACTTGATATGAATTTTGAGTGTATTACCTTATATATCGCATAATCCTCTCCACCAAAATCTTATACTCCTCCTCGATGTCTTCGTTATTCGCTTGATGTTGACAAAGCTTTATTTTTTGCAAATCCAGCCACCTAACAACACAGTTATAGAGGACCATCTCGTTATGTACGACGATATCACTTTGCTGCAAGATCCTCACAAACGTATCGATGTCAAAGTTGCTAAAGTCAGGCGTATTAGCAACTGATTCAAAATTCCATTTTATAAAGTTTTGGCATGTCTCGAATACTCTTTGATGCCCACACACCATGCTGTATTGTAACCAAGAGAACAGCTGGTTGTGTGATGATGCGTGAGGTACGTGCTTGCACATGTAGTTCAAACAAGTCCTTGTGAGACTCTAAAAAAATAAGAAGTGTTTAAAAAAAAGATTAATTGAGTCGTTGTTGCAATTATTTCTCACCCTAACTATATATTTGTCGGCCAGAGCCAGGATTGGCATCACGTTTGTGTGGGTGATTAAAATTTTACCAGTATAAAAATATTCTAGAAACATATGGAAATATGGTTCACAAATAGTCATTTCTTGGAGCTGAACTCTGCTTTCGTGCCATTCTGTCCATTCTGGACTCATAAGCATTGCCTGAAAAAAACCTATGTATGACAAATTCATAAAGGATGAAGTGCAGTGGGCAAACCTGAAAGACATCACTAGAGGCACATAAAATGATTCTGTGGGCACCGTATTCTTTACTGCCCACCTGTAGGAAGACATCGCACATTTGTTTGTCAAAATATAATCTCTTGAGTACTTTTAAAATATTTTCTGAATTGTCCACCTGGAAAAAATAAAGTAACTCGGTGATAATATTGATTTTATTTACCTAATTTGGTACAATAAATACATGTCCCGAGTTAAAACAATATAATGAAGTAGAACAGTTCAGAGTTTCAGACAGCCCAACATATAATATTGATTAATAGGGATAATGAAAAAAGATTTGATGAAAATCGGATTTTGCCCACCAAAAATTTGGTGGGCAAAATCACACTGATGACAAAATTATCACCCCCTATAATAATAAGAATAAAAAATATGCTTTACTTTACATAAGATTGACTTGATAATAAAGCGGGATCAATGGGGTTGAAATTCTAAAATAAGAGTCAAAAATATAATATAAATTATGAATAAATTCACTATGAAAATATTTCGATCTTAACTATTCTTTATCAGGCTAGGGATGTGATATAGGCGAGCATATAAGGTTATTAGAAAAGGAATATTGAATACTACGAATGATATTCAAAATGCCAGTACACAGCAACATTAGATTTTTTTTCAAAATGAATGTCGCTGAAAAACAACAATGAAAAAATGTTTAGCAAATGAATCCACTACATCCCATGAATTGTACACTTTGCACTTTTTAGGCTTTGATTTCAATATCCCCTTGCTGTAGTTAACACTAAATTGAGATTATTTTCCCAGATTCTTAGGCATTATATTGTGATGCAATCATTTTTTTTTACAATAACAATTATCAGTGTTACCTATTTTGTCAGTAATTGTCCAACAAACATGGTAAAGCTAGGCAGTAGCAAGAAAGAAAGAAGAGCCCGAAGATATGTTCGTGTGATACTGGATAAGTTAAGAGAGTTTTGCCTAGTTATTTTTGACTGATCAGTTCACAATTTGTCCAAGAAAATATTTTCAACAACTTTCTTCAGAGTTGGAATTATGACTATCTTTCTTCAATCTACAATTAAACGATAATGGAAATGGTTCCAATTCAAAGTTCAATTTGATGGAAGAAGTCGACCTAACTGTGCATGGATTCATCACAAGTCATAAGCCTCAGTAACAATTTTTAAGTCATAAGTATTCACATTTTTCATCTGGTACCACTTAAAAATTATTGATATGAATGAGTGAAAATAATATATATATATATATATATACTCATTTACGAATGTTGTTACTGAAAATTGATGGTGCATGAATTCACCCTAAGATTCAAGTTTTTAGAACTTTTTATTTACAGCAAAGGACTGGAACATACCACTTCAAATAATAAAGATTGAGACTACAGTTTTGTCAGGAATTAGTTATTCAGTAGATACTTTTCACATATTTTATATATTTCAAAAGTTTTTGCTCACCATCTTTTGGCACGAGTCGTTGATATCCCCTGCAGAGCCCCTTCGCCGATTTTTGGACGGGGATGAGTCTATATTTTCATTTACATTACTGAAAGGATTGAACATTTTCCTTTGAAATAACTACTTACTAAGTCGAAAAATGACACCAAGAGGTCAATTAGTTCATTTTGGGTACTCGCCACGTTGAAATTTGTGATGACATGAATGTAAATTGATGAGGATACGTTTTATTAAAACTGATAAATTTTGAAATACTTTTTATAAACATAACCATGAAATATGCAAGTATTGCCAATAGATGTTTGTTCGAAGTTATGAGATTCAGTGGTGCCACAACTATTACAAGATTTTGAGCAATACTGCTTTACATTTTTTTGTTGAAAAATTACTAGTGTTGGTTCTAAGATCGCAATAACTATAATTTAATATTTTGAATTTAATTTTCCTTCAAATATGTTCTGGAAATATAAAAAAAGTACGGATTACATAATGGTTTACGGATTGAATTTTCCTTTACGGGTTTTACATTTGAAAAAAAATGTAGAACGCTTCACGATTTTGCGTGTCATCCTTGCGCAGGGGCCATGCTAATCTTCTCTGTATCGTTCCAATTTTAGTATATGTACCGCCGAAGCGAGTACACAAGAAGAGCTTGGATTCAGGTATATATAGTTAACTTGTCTGAGTTAGTGTCGGCGGAATGTAAGCATTGTAACATATAAATTGAATAACTATCCACTCATAGTAGGTATTTTATTAATATATCTTGTTTCAAAATAATAATTAATATATTCGAATTGAATCGATATTTATATGAATTGGATTTCCTATATGGGTCCATTAGGTATTTTTAGTAATAAAAATATCAAGAAAAATTTAATTCAAAGATGGTGGTGTCAAAAAGGAAGAAATACTGAGAAATACAAATGAACCAAAATTATATAGAATCACTTTCAGAATATTTGTGTTTTATGCACATCATTAGTCGTGACTCATATAATATTCAAACTGTACTTTTTTATTTTCAATTACTTCCTATAAAAATAAAAAAACATTTACCTATAAGTATCAACTGTTTTTAAAAATTCACATTATTACGTAGTGTAGATATAATAAAAAAGTGGAAGTGAATTTAAAGATAGAAATTGAAATCAATACTAAGTGGAAAATAAAATATGAAACTTGATGTTATAATTATCAATTTCAATATTTTGATTTTTTCAAATTCAGTTACCTAATTATATTCGTACCATATATCAGTTTTTATTTTAATTCAATTTTTGAAAATTGAAAAACTAATAATTTCGATTAATTTTACTCAATTTCAAAGATTTTTTGTTTCAAAAGAGTATATCCCTGGTAGAAAACGATAGTTCGATTATAGAATAAATATACTATGTGGACTTTCAACACTTTCCATTTCTCAATTGAGTTTTTATTGATTTAGAATAATAGTGATAAATACATTTATTCACAGATATAAACATAAGTATATCAAACAGTATAGGTACACAAATCCATAAAACATTGTTTCGTAAAGATTGTTGTAGTCTCAGTCATCTCCTTGGTTGGCAAAATGCGCGTCGGGAGACAGTAGTTTTGTTCTGGTGTGGTGAAGTATTTTCAATAGTTTCATTTCACGCCATTGGTTGCCTACTCTATTTGACAAATTCTCTTTTGTGCGATGAAAACTTTTAAAAATTCCACCGTTCTGCCCCAGATGATAACATTGCCAACTAGATGTGAATATGTCATGGTTAAATAAATACTGAATACCTGAAGCAGATTCAACTCAACTCAATCCCAACTGTTTTAAAACGTAGTACGCTTTATTTCAATCGAAACAAGTTCAATCAAAATTCATATCTTAGTTCAGGTTTGAATCCAGATTAGTGCCGAAAATTCTTTTTCACTTTCAGGTTGAATCTCATCATTTACAGAAATGTCTTTTATAACATCTTTTCCAAATGGAAAAATGGTAATATGACTGTCAGCTACCATCACGGTAGATCATACACATAAAATAAAAATGACACATGTCCAACAACTGAGCTTTGGGGTATACCGAACTGCACATATCGGATCTATGAAAAAGAACCTCACTGTGTTACTACCATACTTCTCTCCGTCATATATCTACAATTCAATCCAGTTAGTTATATTTCTAGACGAATCTCTCAATGAAACCACTGATAACTCAGGACGAACAGAGAGTCAAATGCTTTAATTTAATTTTTTTTTTTCGGGTTACAAATGTGATTATTGATGTGACTCTAGAAAACCAACGACGGAAAACAAATAGGTAGGTACTATGAATACCAATGAAACTTGGTATTGAGTTCCTGGAAACCCCAAAAAATTTTCAGCAATAGAAAACTTGGTCACCTCCTTTCCCTTCATACCACCCTGCTCTTAAAAGTTCCATTCTGGAAAGCGACAACAGCTAGAAGTGTCGTTGGAAAGCTTTCCAGATTTCCAGGAAGCTTTCTCCCCATTTTTTGGATGATTCCATCCCTTATCAGAGCTTCTACGGAGCTTTTTCACGGAGCTTTCCAACCTTTCCAACTTTCCACTCCGGAATGTTCGCCGATAGTGGGGATTTTCATCAGGATAGTAGAGTTGGTGAGAGTGGTATCGATATTGATTCTAGGTTCCGGGGACGACGATATTGATTGGTGTTTACGAGGGAGGAAATGGAAGTAGTAGGAAGTAGTAGTCGAATAAGTACATTTTTAATGACACATGTAATATTGATTATTTCTCAAACACATTTTTGTAGTGTGATTAATGTAATTGAAACAATCAGTTTTTCTTTTGTTTGAAGATGATTGACAATGTTTCATGATGAATTTCACTAGTTCGGACTTCCATTGTCTAATATACAAAATGATTTGAAATCCCTGAGACACCTAAAAAAGAAGAATTTAAAATGAATAGTTGAAAATAAAAATTATGTTAAGCAAAAAACCAGAAATGAAATAACAGTGAAATACAATACAAGTAAAAATAAA
>WOGP01010551.1:0-10278 GCA_015342065.1 Leptinotarsa undecemlineata
ATATTTTATGGAGTTATTGAATTTAATTTTTAAAACATATGAGGGTGTATGGGGGTTGCGTTTCTGCCCGGCAAAATATTTTGAGATATAGGTCTCATTCAGCACATCTCATAGTATATTATTATGCAAAAAAATCCCCATCCACGAATATTTTATGGAGTTATTGAATTTAATTTTGAAAACATATGAGGGTGTGTGGGGGTTGCGTTTCTGCCCGGCAAAATATTTTGAAATATAGGTCTCATTCAGCACCTCATATGGTATGTTATTATGCAAAAAAAATCCCCATCCACGAATATTTAATGGAGTTATTGAATTTAACTTTGAAAACATATAAGGGTGTGTGGGGGTTGTGTTTCTGCCCGGCAAAATATTTTGAGATACAGGTCTCATTCAGCACCTCTCATAGTATGTTATTATGCAAAAAAAATACCCATCCACGAATATTCTGATGGATTTATTGAAGTTTATTTTCAAAGCATGTACGGTTATGTGAAAATAGGTTTTCAGCCTGGCAAAATATTATGAGATACAGGTCAGATGCTCTCATAACTATAGTGAATCAATATTCATTTCTTGAAGAACATTCTGCAGTGAATTTTCATTAATTATTGAAAAAAGTCGTAGCTGTTCTCCAATTTACAACACATTTTGGGTACCGCTGACGCCGTGTGCCGTAAGCTCACGTTACAAACCCATGGCTAGAAATCCGTGACTGCCTTCACACTCGTATGTGAATGTAGGATTTATTGTTCGCGAAAATTACTCAACCGATCATCATGAAATTTTGTACACCTGTTCTTGGAGGTATTAGAACTAACATAGAATACGTTTTATTAAAAAAAATATTTTTTATGTAAGATAAAACAATTGTTTGTCAAAAAAATCTCAAAATCTAGATACTTCGACATCATCTAGCATTCCAGTAATGAAGTTCCAATCATTAATACTGTAGTACCATCGCACTGTATTATTTACAGTCACGACAATATCTAATCCAATCGAATCCATCCAACTGACTAGAGTTTCGGCTGTTTCGAATTTTTCTATATCTATTGTTATTTTCTTCTGTCATATTTAGATTAGGTTAGGTTAGATTAGGTTAGAAGCTGAGCTGAGAAGACAACAGCAAGCAAAAATATCCTAAATTAATAATCATCATTTTATATTTTTAAATTGTGAGAATTGCAAATTATTTATTTTGTTATAGTGAACTCTATTTTAACATTTGTTGTTGCAGTTCAATGAAGTATATTTAAAATTTTCGAAACTTTATAGTATGTAATAATTTTTAAAAATTGTTAATACCAGGAAAGCATTGAAATATAGTTCTCATATTGATTCAGTTCTATTGTACAGACACTTATTTAATGGCATAAATGCGAGCGAGTCCGTGGGCAAAAGCTAGTAACTGATATAAATGAAATATGCAGTGAGTTTTATACAATGTTATATAGTATTTTTATATCTATGTCCCCCGGTATAAAAAACCAAAGAGAAAGATTTCCTGTTAGTACACGCAAGACATCATTTACTGTTTGAAATTGAAATGATATTATTTATCACGCTATAGAAAAACTGGCAACGACAGATGTTTCCTAGATTTATCTCGTATAAGAAGTTAGATTAAATACCAAATGAAAGTAGCTTGATAACTACCAACATTCTGTTGAATCAAACGTTCGCAATAACTACAAAAGCATCTAGAATTTTGTTCTACACAAAAAAGAATCTTCCAGAATACCCAAAAGACGCCATCCTAGATGCCCCTCAAGACAGTGAACGGTTTTGCTGCGTTCTTTAGCAATGTTTTCTCCCACCATACAAATCTTGAGTACAACTCTGATGCTATGACAGGAGAACATATTTTCATAACACCTTTCACAGAGCAACCAGTAATACTTTCACTTAGGAAATTACCCAATGAAATGACTTCTGGATATGATCTTATTCCCAGTTTCCCAGTGAGGGACTGTACTTAAGTTTTTGCTTATCCATTGACATCTAATTTTCCTGAACGATAAAAACAATCAGAAATCTGCACAGAGAATATTGAGAACTACAGACCAATATCTGTTCTGTGTAACTTCTCGAAGGCCTTTGAGATATCTGTGTATGACCAGCTAATACCACTAGTGAAACCATCATGGCTTTCTATATCGAAAAGGGACAGAAAAGGGCAAGTTGACATTATATACACAAATTTTGCAGAGGCCTTCGACTCAATCTTACTAGAGAAAATAGCTCAAATGGATTCAAATCTCTCATTAACTTAACTTCTACGCTCTTATTTGGATCAAGAACCAATGTTGTTTTTGATAATGGATTTGCGTCTGCACCATACTTATCATCATTCGGTGTGCCACAGGGCTCTAATCTGAGACCCCTGCTTTTCCTCATCTTCATAAATGATCTCATCCCCGAACTTATGTGTTGCAACTCACTTTTGGCAGACGACTTATTAGAGTACGCTACTTTGATTTGGTAGAAAAACTAAATTAGGTACTATCACAAATTAAGATACAAACAAATTTTCGGAAAAAAGTCGATACATCATGATGGGATTATTATATATAATTCAATTCCAGAAAAAATAAAGAAACATTATTCCATTAGAAAATTCAAGTATCAATTGAAAAAAAATTCTAATAAGTGGAATTTCATAGTTTGCATTTTATTTCAATTACACTTGAATTCGTTTTCAACATATACTTTCTGTAACCAATTTCATTATTTGACTGAATTTCATTGCTTTTTTTCTAGATGTAATACGTGTTCATTGTGAAATATGTTATTTCTGTTATTTTGTTATACATTGTAGTTAGTTATAGTCCCTTATAGGAAAAAACTTTTGAAACAACCTATTGTTTATAGTGAAACCATTCCAGTTTGTTTCGTATCACCATGTAGATCCCCATATCAAGTAAACCTAGTTTTTGAATCATGTGATTCTTTGTACTGGTCGATTATATGATAAATGCAAGTTACTTCGATAGACGCCTGCTTATGTTTTCATTCGATGCGCACAATTTCGATAATATAACCAATTCAAGAAACACGTTCATTGGAATTGTTTTTTGTTGCAGACTGTTTACAGCACAACTTCATAACCATGTTGAATACTCATATAATCAAGTTAACATTATGTTGCATCGTCTCACTTATGAATCCAAGAAAAGGTCATGGCGTGGTTAGTCAAAATAACCCAGGTAAGATTTCAGGCAATGAATTTTTATTAATTTATCTACTGAGTGACTGATGCGTGATTGAATAAATGACACAAGATTTTTAAATTAGAATTTGAATGTACGAGCATGGGTGTATCACAGAATCCGCACCAAATTGGAACAAAATATTGGGCGTCCAAAATAGAAAATTTGTTGATTTTGCAAAAATCTCTGGTAGCCTATAGGGTGTACAAGAAAAAAATATTTTTCCACAAAACCTTCTGCAGTCCACTTATTGGAATTGAAAGATGACATCCTACAATCAACTATGCATTAACCTAAAAAAATGGGCAAATCTCATGTGCTATTTTACGTCTAGAGTATTCTTCTAAACGATAAAACGTTTTATTGGCACAACGTCGTTGGAGTAGCTTGTTTACAATCTTTATCTTCATTATATATAATTTTTCGAATTTTTATTAATTATATTTCAATTTTTTTTCTTTCCACATTTTCCTTTTTTGTTTACGTTTTTTCCTTTTCGAGCTCGCCTCTTCCCCCATACACTATCCCTAACCCTTCCTCAAACTTATCCTTATTCTCATTCACATTTCCATTCTCATTTTCTTTCACATTTTCGTATTTTGCCATTGCATCTGGTATTTCCATCTACATTCTATTTTCTTTCAACCTAAGTTTGCGCTGGTCAGGCCCTATCCCCCGAAGTTCCTATGCATTCAGAAGGGCACGCCAGTATTATCATTTAACGACCACTCCCCACACTCGTAAGTGATCACAGAGTCCGAGAGTCATATGTCCTGAGCAAGCGCAAGGAGCCAAGAAGAATGACAGTATTTGGCTAACTAAAATTTCTAACTTAGTGCGGCAAGTCGACATGATCATAAGATTCGAGAGTAGGTAGGGCAGCAGTCCACCAAAGACCCCAATAAGCAGGACAACCATCTTGACAGAGTTGTCTTGATAGAGTCTGCGGAGTTCGAATAGAAAATCTCGATATTTTATCCATTTTATCTTCACTGTTGAGTGAAATTCGTCTCGCCTGGAGCTGAAAACTCCACGACAATTATCGTCTGGCTCTGGTGGTCGAGAAGGACTACATCAGGCTCATTGTATATATTAGACATTCCACTAATTGCTCAACTCATTTCACTAATTCATTTCCATTTGATGTTAAAAGTTATTTTCTTTGGACATTCGTATGGATATTCGTATATTTTTAAAATATCGTTACCATTATTCCTGGCATTTTTGGTATTTCACTCGTATGGAATCAAAACGATTGAAATAATTCAAGTATGAAGGACGAATAACCTAATTGCTTGGTTGAATACCATAAATACCAGAAATAACTCACGTAACTTCCCAAATAATATTCAGACGATATTCATAATCAGTGTTTTTTTTCAGCATTTTTTTTTGCTCTGCTTCAGTAGATTTCTTTCACATGAACTATTGTTGAGCTATCCTTCCAGTGTTGATTCTTCAGACAACTTCGTTCATTTTATCTAATGTAAAGGTACAAAGATCATCAGTAGATTAATACTTCAATATTTCTTATTTCAATATTTTTCTGAACTTCAGACCATTGCAGAAAGGTTCTAGTCAATTTTATCAACTGTTACTTTTTGCTGATGTCTGCTCTTATGTCGGCTATGACATTTTTACTTCAACTATTGTTATTCATTTCATATGTTTGAGAATTCCCAATCCTTGTATGATCATTTTATCTGCTTTCTGGAGTGGTTTTAAGTATTTTCAGTGAGATCTCTCTGTACTAAAACTAGTGCGATGGCTAAATGAAAAATGTCGTTATCTAGACAAGACCCGTATCGGCAGTGTGCATCTTAAGTGGTGGTTGGTAGCAATACGAATTCCTAGTTGGAACACTCGTGGTCATTTTTGGACTAGCTGTTATTGTTCGCTATTTGCTTCGAATTTTCAGCGATGTCCTTCAAGAGCTAGAGTGAATATATAAGATTCTTGTGGCCTTGTTCCATGATTTCGGGATTCTGTTTTATGACCCGTTTAATGATTTTTTTCAACTTATTTTCAGTGTACTCGAATGTTAAATGTCTAATCCCTTAATTCATCTCGAACCTCAAATATGTCACTCGGAATTGTTGGACTTTTTCAGCTATTTTTCGCGAAAGATCTTTTCTGACTTTATTCAAAAGCTCTTGACTTCCTTTCCCCTCTTCTGCCCTCTTCTGCCTTAGGCCACATGTGAAACATTGTACATCCTCTCGAGGAGTTGTCTTCCTAGGTCATCGTCCATTCTGTCCTTTTCAGGAAAGTGGACAGGTCACTAGGAGGCATCTCCTTCATATCGGCAGGTGAAGGACAAGACTCGCCGAAAACATACTCTCTTTGGCAACCTTGACGTGTCTCACGGCGGCCTTCGTGAAGGTTTTGGAAGGTGCAGCGACATTAATGTCGTTGTGCGGCTTTTTCAACCTTCTTGGGGTTCCCTACGCTGAGGTGCTCAAGTAAAGGCGCTTTCCTGCAGGGGCAGCCGGTTCCTTGGTTTTATTCAAAGCGGAGCTTTTTGTACCCTTCGCAGGAAGTGTTCTTGCTGTTGGAGGTGGAGTGAGGGAGAAGGAGGATGCACTTCGTTGCTGCCACTCCTGCCTCTATCGCTCTCTTTCTCCTTTTGGCCTCAGCACCGCAAATGCGCTTACGCCTTGGCCTTTGTATCATATCACAAGGTGATCTGCTATGTCTAGTCTCATTCCAAATGGTAGATTGGGGTGGACATTTCTGTTCATCCCCAGCCATAGATTTAGATGAGCTTT
Organism: Leptinotarsa undecemlineata; assembly: GCA_015342065.1. Lineage (NCBI taxonomy): Eukaryota > Metazoa > Arthropoda > Insecta > Coleoptera > Chrysomelidae > Leptinotarsa > Leptinotarsa undecemlineata. Next base: position 5,981 of record WOGP01010551.1, read on the forward strand.
TCCCACGAGTAGAAGGGGAAAAGTTGGTTATTCTGGCGGATATCCGCAATACATTACCCTGCAGCCACTCAGCTGTCGGCACGATTCCTTACACCTTAGCTTGGGTACGCTGGTCCACTGTGTCATGTTTCGCAAAGGCTTTTGGGGCATTTTGGCTCTCCTCACCCAACTTATTTCTGCCACTGACCAGGAGTCCGGCGACACCCGTAAGGTCGTATTGGCTTTCCGGAGAGGGTCCTCAGTCCCCTGGCCGTTCCCCTGTAAGCCACTTGGGGACGCGCCCGATAGGTAGCCCAACCCACGGGTGTTGATGAGATAATTGAGGTTTGAATAATAATTTCTCATTTTTATCACTTTTTTCAGGGACAATTGAATATTTAGGTAGACTGATTGAAGAAGGTTTAGCCAATGTTTCCACTTATGAATTACCCACCAGTGCTGAAATGTATGCGCCAACTGACAACAAAGTTACAGGTAATTTTCTATCAACATGTTTGTACTTGCATAATTCAGGTATTAATGATTAATTAACAATTTGAAAAAGATTCGTCTTCATATTTTGAAGCAATGTTGAAATCAGCTGTTTTAGTTATCACCAACAATTGCTGGAAATCAAATAATTTATAGACGATTAAACTAAAATTTTAAACATAATTGTCTAAATTATTGTCAGTTCATTTTAGATGCTTTCATATTTCAGCTAAAGTAAGTTAGTTGGTCCTTGTTTTCTGCAAATATTTTTTCATTGATTTTTGAATTTTTTTCATAATCTGAAAAAATATATATTGTAAATCTGAACAAGTGAAAAAAATGAGTTACACTTTTCCTGAAATTTCTACTAGACAGTTTCTGAATCGTTTTCTAATGGGGAAATTCTTAGTTCGTTTATTGTATGTTTCATAGTGATAGTTTTCACCTAAGCTCGGGTAAAATTGTTAGTCATTGAGTTGTCATATGATTCAAGTTGTTATTATATTATGCATGTATTTGTTGAGATGGAATAATTTTCTGTTATGATGTTTGAAAATTCCAACTGGTTTCTACTCAAACGCAGGTGAAGGTATTGTTTGTTAACTGTGAGAAAGGTCACATAACTAGAATTGTTAGTCATTAGAAGAGTTTGGTTACAATGAAAACGCTCGTTGAAGCTATTCTATAGCGAAACACCTTTTGTGGTTTTGTAAATTCCAATATCACAATAGTATAGTATTGGAATAAGTTGTGAATTTTCATCAGGTATCGCAAGTATGGAAAGATAGACTACTAGGTCTGACGCTAAGCCAACAGAAAATTTATCTAAGATATTCTAAACTTGTTCACAACAAAATACTCAAATGATAAGAAGAAACCAAAAGAAAGTAGAAAAACTACTGAGCACAAATTGAAAGAGGTATATTTTTAGTAGAGAATAAAACATTTTGGCTTTTTACTTCTCTATTTTCATGCAAAAATTGTTCAAATCTTCAAAAGGAAGGAAGAAAGTGGATAATTTCCAAAGCAAATTCATACAGACATGTGTAGTTCATGCAAAGAAGTAACTTTCAGATACAAACATATATTATATTGTGTAGCAATTCTATGAATGATATCTGATTCAATTCCAAAGTGTACAAACTGAATGGAAATAAAATAAGTAATTTTTTTCATGTTGAACTATTTTATCAAAGAAAATAATAATGATGTAGATAACATACTGAAAACAAAAAATAATTCGTTAGGTCCTACGTAGCGGTCAACATACCTCTCTCCTCAGCAATCTTCGGTATTGATCAGATAAAACAAAAAAAAATATTGTAACCTGACTAGGTAAATATGTGAATACTACTCCCAAAGATTTTATTATTTTTTTTTCTGATCAATACCGCAGATTGCTGAGGGGAGTGGTGTGATGACTACTACCCGTATCCTCATTTAAGATTTTGTATGCGATTGGAGAAAATTAGATAACCTATTCAAGTAACACTTTATTGTAATATTTTCACTGGACAGTTCACAAAACCGTAACACGTGTTGCGGTTACAAATTTTTATCATGATTGGTCAGTTGCATCACATAATTTAATTCGACAACCAGATATCTTAATTTTCTCTGGACTTTGCTACTTGTTTTATAATGTATTTATCAAAATGAATATTTCACATACATACGATATTAAAAATAAAAAATATATAATTATAATGGTCATATACACGATTCTTACGATCATTATACTCCTCACATATGTTTTACATGGAATAAAAATTAAAGTTTGAAATGATTCTATCTATATCATATGATATTTTTGTTGATTTTCAGAATATGGATCTTTCGACTTTGTAATCATAGGAGGAGGAACTACAGGAGCAGTAATAGCTAGCAGACTTTCAGAAATTCGAAAGTTCAAGGTTTTATTATTGGAGGCTGGAAAATGGCCCAATTATGATTTTATTCAGTTCCCCACTTATACTTTTGCATCTCTTCTTTCCGAGTACAATTGGGGATTCACAAGTGTACCACAAACTACTGCATGCTTAGGTAAATCGAAATATCATTTGATCATTTGGAAGCCACCAATGACACTTTTACCTAAATATTTTTGTTTCATTACCAGGTAAGGTCAACCAACTTTGTGCCACTTCTCAAGGAAAAGGACTTGGCGGCACAACATTAGTCAACGGAGGGATTTATAACCATGCTGATCCAGCAGTTTTGAAATATTGGGCAAAGATACTGAAAGATCCTTCATGGTCCTACGAAAAAGTTTTACCATTTTATAAGAAATCAGAAAAATTTGACCACAGAAATCCGTGGACACCTATCGATGAAGATTACCATGGAACCGAAGGACCTTTGAACGTAGAAGAAAGTTTGCCACCAGACCAACTGACTGGTATATTCTTTGAGGCCAATCGAAAACTAGGATTCAACGTCTCTGATTGTAATGGACCATATAGCCAAGTTGTTTCAGCCTTTCAGCTATATACAAAAAATGGTAGACGGCACGATACAAGTGCTGCTTTTTTGAAACCAGTCTTGGATCGAAGAAACTTAAATATTTCCACAGAGAGCTTTGTGACCAAGATAGAAATTGATAAGCGTACTAAGGTTGCCAAAGGGGTAACGTTCACCCGTCATGGCAAAATATATTACGTTGAGGCAAAAAGAGAGGTTATTCTTTCTGCAGGAGTTTTTTCTAGTCCTAAAATTCTTATGCTTTCCGGTATCGGACCGAAGAACCATCTGAGAGGGAAAGGAATAGATGTTATAGAGAATTTGGAAGTTGGCAGTGCATTCATAGACGATGTCGTTACTAACTCACTAATATTTTCTTCCGAAATTTACTCACCTGCTCAAACGCAAGAGGAAAGAATTCAGGATTATTTGCATGGTGTTGGTGCTCTAACAACAGCATCTACTTCTCAAGGAGTGGGATGGTATAAGTCTCATTTGAATAAATATACAGACTTCTCCGATTTCGAGCTATACTGCCAGACAACTGCACCTACAGAACTGGAAATCAAAGTAAACAACTGGAGAAAAGATACATACCAGGCAGTATGGGGTAACACAACGAATGCGATACAACTTCTTGTATTTTTACTCAACCCCCACTCGAAAGGTACCGTCAGACTGAAATCCAATAGTCCCTTCGACTATCCTTTGATAGATTTGAACTATTTCTCAGACGCTGGAAATAAAGATATTAATGTGATGTATGAAGGTATCGAGTTGGTTTTCAAACTGATAGAAACTTCTCCATTCAAAAAACTCCGGATTAAATATGAGGGGAGCCCAGTTCCTGGTTGTCAACACGAAAAATTTCTGTCTAAGGAGTACTGGCATTGCTTTTTGAGACAAACCAGTTCTTTCGGATACCATGCCACAGGTACGTGTCCGATGGGTACTGATCCACAGAAAGGAGCAGTAGTTAATAATAATCTTGAAGTGTTTGGAATCAAGAGATTGAGAATTGCGGATTCTAGTGTCTTTCCCACTACTGTAGCTAGACCTCCAAGTGGGACGTGCATGATGATTGGTGAAAAAATATCTGAAGTTATTAAAGCTCAGTATGCTTGAATATTATCGCCCATGGGTCATAATGAAATCTAGATATTGCTTGAAAATATATTGTGATTGTAAGAAAGTGTTTTACTGTACCGCTTGGAAAGTAATAAATGACTTTTCAAAGAATAAGAATATTAAAAACCAAAATATATCATTACTAACTAATAAAAATAACCTACTAGAGAGTTCTGTAGATGTTGCTAATTCTTTCTACTTATTTTTTCAAAGTGCTCACTTGATATACTTTATATATA
>WOGP01010552.1:0-10277 GCA_015342065.1 Leptinotarsa undecemlineata
CAGGGGGATTTAGGTACAAACAAAAAAATTACTTACCCCTGTGAAGAAATTTGGGAAAAGACACAATTGATCTTAGAAAATGTTGGACAGTTTTAATTATAAAAGTAAAATATGTTGGATTCAAAAATATATCAATTGCCAAAAGAGAAAACTCCTTAAATCTAAAAATGTCCTAAATCTACAACGAAATATTCAAGGTGAATATCCGAACGCACTCATGCAAATGTCAGTTTATTATCCAAGGTCACTTGCAGACTCAAGTTTTTGATTCAGACTTTGATTTTGATTGTCCTATTGATTTCTTGGATAGTTTCATTAATATACACACCATGTGGTAAGTGACCATTGGGTCCGAGAACATGTGCCCTGAGCAAGCACAGTAAGCCAAGAATGACAGCCTTCTGCATCTGTGCGGCTAAGATTTCCGCCTCAGTGCGGCAAGCCGGTATGATTTTAAGGTTCGAGAGTAGAGAGGACATCATTCCACCAAGGACTCCAATAATCAGATAAACCATTTTGACAGAGTGATCTGGATAGAGTCTGCGGAGTTGGAAGAGAAAATCTCGATATTTTATCCGTTTTTCCTCCTCTTTTCTGATTATATTGGCCTCGCCAAGAGCTGAAAACTCCACGACAAATATCGTTTTGCTCTGGTGGTCAAGAAGGACTACATCAGGCTTATCAGCTTGTATGAACCTGAGGGTGGGGTATGAATAGTTCCAATAAATTCGGCACTCCTCGTTCCACACAACGGATTCAATATCCCCCCCAGCGTAGGACAACAACGGTGTCTCGCCAATACCGTAATAGTGGCGTAGATGGCAATATGGCACTCTCAGGGCATTATGTCGATGGATATAGGCCAAGACCGCATATGCTGGACATGCTGATAGCATGTGCATTATGGTCTCGGGCGTCTCGCGGCAGGCCCTGCACCTTGTGCTGAAACCTCTTTACCCATCACGCGACTGCGACTGTTACTGTATAATAGTATGGGGTGGTAAATAGTATGGGGTGGTACCTGCAAGACATCGCCAGATAACTTAAACGTTACTCAAAATTCATTAATAAGAATCATGATGAAAAAAGATCAGAGGTATTTTACTCAGTCTGTGTATGATGAAAGGGATAGTAAAACTAAGATTTCGAGTGTTTATTATGACTCCTATTTTGAAAGTTTCACTTTCACAGTTTTCATTTTGAAAGTTTCACCTGTCAATTTCACTCCAAAATAAAGTACTCATGCAATAATTTCATTATTTCAAATTGAATTGACCCGTTCAAAAAATAAACAGGGAGGGGGGCATTAAAGAAATGCACTGTATAATGCAAGCACCTATTATTTTAATTTTTTGACGAACCAGATGTATTTATTTTTGGTAAATTATTATATCAAGGATGGGATGAGTAACGTTCCTAACGATGAATACTTATTTGATTAGTGCCGCCATTTCTATTCCAGTCCTGGCATCCAAAGAAAATCCAATTAAACCAGTATGTCTCACTCACTTCGTTCCATTCTCTTCTGTTCAAATATAATCTCTTCTTCGCGAATTCCCGACATTTTTTGTCCTTCGAATTCTTTATCTTTCTAAGCAGGTAGAGTCATATTTCTATTATTCGATTTCATCTCACACCAAATAGAGAAACCTCAGATGTTTTCACCGATAAAGGTCGGATTTTTCATGAAAACCGAGAACTTGAAATCGTCGAAATAGCGTTGTTTGAACTTATAACCCGATTAAAGTGTCTGGCACAGATATGTTTACGCGTCATGTCTCAATGATTTGTGATGCGATTCAGAGAGAGCTTCCACGATGGTGATCAAGTTTCAAGATTGTCGTGGAACTGTCAGAAAATCTCAGATGAAGGTGTGAGTGTGAAGAAACACTGAAAACATACAACATATAGCAAGATGGTTGTCGTTCATGAGGGTGCGATGGCTGGTTAACGGAAAACAGATTTTAAACAGAAACAAGTGAAAACTGCGCATCCCGAAATACTGATAACATAACCTAGCCAGCTGACTGTTGCGTTTTGCACGATTTGGAGTCGGTTCATCACGCGCAGTCTTCTCAGATGATAATCGTTTTGATTCAGGTGTGAAATTATGGAGCCTAGGAGCACATATTCCGATTGTTTTTGGTGAGACAGTTTCAAACAATGTTCAGAATCATCTTTTCTACTCCCTCTTCAAGCAGAGCTTTCGCATACTCAAATATTCACGCACCATTGTCCAACAAGTTCCTTTGATATCGTAAGAGACTCAGCTATGTCAATCAACTTCACTTTATGGTCTTCCGAAATTATTTTGTGGACTCTTTCGATGTTTTCATCGTTAACAAACTATTTGGGTCATCAACTGCATGCATCCTCCTCGGTGCTCATGTCACCTAGCAAACCACTTCTCAACGGCTCATTGTCCTGATGCAATGTTTGAATAATGTTCGTCAAACCACCCCGCCAAAATTGAATGCTTCGTCAATAACCGAAATTGTTTTTTATCCAAATTGAAAGCGTTATATTTTATGTAGTGACAATTTTTTGAGGAAAAACTTTTTATCTTTCTACGACTCTATCTTGATACAAAAAATTGTGGGTGTCTTCTAAAGAAAGAAAGGAAACAATCAATTTAAAAAGAAGTAACTCTATACTATGTAGAAATCCTGTGATTGATATCTGATTCAATTCCATAACGAATGTTTGGAATACAAACTGAGTAGATAATTTTTCGAACTATTTGTTTCGTAACAATTTTTCTTTCGTATAATTCAATGTTTATATGAAAGTTGCTGTCTTTGCAGGGCTTCTTCTTCCAGTTTCTGTCTGAAAGTTACTTCTTTGCATGATCTACACATTTATGTATAGACTTACATCTTTTGAAATCATTTGCTTCCTTCCTGTCTTTGGAAGATCCCCACAATTTTTATATCAAGGTGGTGTAGTAGAAAGCCAAAAACTTTTTTCCCTTATATCCTTTTCATCTGTTACACAATCTGTTATACAACACAATATTAGATAATTTGATAGGGGAATGATTAGCAATCTGTTTCTACTTGAACTCAAATATTATGGTTTTAATAGTGCTGCCTTATTTCTCATATGGTCTTATTAATTTGGTCGATCTCAAAAAGTTGTTGTAAATGGTCATCACTCATTACCTCTTGATATTCTATCAGGAGTACCACAGCGTTTCATTTCGGGACCTTTATTGTTCATCATTTATACTACTGGCCTTTTCTCGTCCATATAAAAATGTAAAATACAGGCGTATGCTGATGATATACAATTATACATGCACTTTAAAATTGTTGGGTGTGCTGAGGCACAAAATCTCTTCAACACTGATCTTGATTTCATCAATGGACTGTCAAGTGAACATGATTTGAAAATTAATCCTAATAAAACAATGATGATGCATTTTGAATCGCAGAAGAATCGTAAATCTGCAGAAAATAATTTCCATTCAGAACTAGGTCATACCATCTTGACTCCTGTCATTACAGCTAAAAACTTAGTGGTGATGTTTGACATCGATCTCAGATTCACTAGTTGTGTTGAAAATTTAATGAAAAAAGCTTATATGTCATTGAAACTGTTATAATGTAATCGTTTTATTTTGAGCTAACCTCTAAAAAGAATACTCTCTGATAGTTTGGTGCTGAGCCATTTCAATTACTGTGACTTCATAAATGGGCCATACTTATAAAATTCAGATAAAAAAAAACAAAAAGTGCAAAATTCTTGTTGCCGCCTAATTTATGGATTGCGTAAGTATGATTGAAATTCTGAAGCCTTCAAAAACTCCCGCTGGGTCAATATGAAAAACCGTGGGATTCATCATTTGGGTTGTTTTGTTCCTAAATTGATTTCCATTTCCCCCTTTTGATACAAAAACTAATTCTGCGTGAAAATATTCACTCGAGAAACATTAGAAATGAAACAAATTAATTATATGACAACATCGCACTGCACTGCTGCAATTCAAATAAGATGTCTCTTGGCTGGGATTAAATCAAATAGGTGAATGAATGTCAGTACGATGTCATCGATGACATGGTGATGTCATGTCATGTTTTATTGTCATGATGACAATAAACGTAGAACTCATGTGAATGATATCTGACTTTTATTCCACAACGAATGTTTGTGATACAAACTGTATAGAGAAAAGTTTCATCTGTATAATTTAGTGTTTATATAGAAGTATTTGTTTCGAAATATTTTTTTCGTGTTATTCAATATGAAATAAGCTGTTTCAGGGGAGCTTTCTTTCAGTTTGTGTTTGCATGTTGCTTCTTTGCATCATCTACACATCCATGTATAGAGTTACTTATTTTCAAAATTGATTACTTTCCTTCTTTATTTGGAAGATTCCCACATTCTTTTTGTATCAAGATGGGGTAGTAGAAAGCCAAAAATTTTTATTTTCTTCCATATTTCTGAGGGATGCAATAATAAGAAGAATGTCTTACACACCTCCGTCCAAATTACAAACAAAATACTTCAAGCAAGTCCCTCTATGAGGATATATTCTGTCCTGGCTTTTTCATGAACTCTTTGCGGGAGAGGAGTATCAAGCTAAACAATACATCGTCAGCTGTGTTTTCATTTGAGCGATCTGAATATCAAAACAGTGTGATGGTGTGTATAAGCTTTGGCGGCAGGAGTCACATTATTTAGTCGTTTTTAATTAAATCTATGTTTCTGGGTGAGCGTCAATCCGCTAATATCGCGGGGGGCGTTCCCCACCACCTCCTCTCGGCGGTGACGCGAGGACGCGCCTATCTGAAATAGAAGTCACTTTGCTTCTCTACCTGAAAGTAGAGATACTCATGAAATGTAGTCATGTAAAAAGTTCATTTCAATAAAAAGATTTTTGCTTTGTTTTGCTTTGCTTCACTTTCATGAGGTTATGTCGAAAGTTTTGTCAGTTCTGATGTCATGTTTCTGTAGCTCATGTAGTTTCTGTTAAAGGTCATTCTTTCTGGTGTGCCGTGGTATAGACTGTTAAAAACAGTTTAGTCTTTCGCGACCGAGAGTTTCAGTGTCACTATATTTCGAATTGGTAGGCCTTCCGTTCTTGGAATTTCTTCTTAGCGTTTCGCTAGCCCAAGTAGCTAGCTTCTACAGGTAATGTTTGCATGTTTTCAGGAAAAATCTAGCCACTCGTACATGTGAAACATCTATAAACCTAAAAAATAGAAATTTTTCATAGTTATCGATAAAGAATCATGTACTCTTTATATTGATGCTGTTTATTTTTTCTGATTTTGAGTTTCTTGCCCCTTTCCAGCTTATGACTATATAATGTTGTTGAGCGATTTTTGGCTGATTCTTCCCTAAGAATTCGAATTGAACCAAAGCGCTGTCAAAACAGCTTGAATAAGCGATCAAACATTTGGCAATGAGAGTGTTGATGAATGCATTGTTTGACGTTGGTTGGCGAAATTTCGTTCCGGAGATTTCAGCCTTGAAGATGAGCCCGCGAAGGATGTTGATTTGAGGACCCTGGATGAAAGTGACCTATCACACGTGGGTGGTCATTACCTCTCATACGGTTTCTGATGGTATAAAACGTATTGGAAAGGTCAAAATCTCGAAAAGTGGCCATCCCACAATTTGATCCTCTACGACAACAAACGTTCAGGTCGGTAGATGGACTGACTCTCCCTGATAGGAAGACTTAACAGATTGTCTCTGGTCTGAATTTCTGGCCATACTGGCCTGGAAAGCCATCAGGCTGCTGACTCCTTCCAAAGAAAAGTGCTGCAAGCACCTTCATCGGCCCTGAAATTGTCATTGGTATTATAAATCACTATCATTTGAATCATCATATACAGAGACTGGGACTGTAGGAAAATAGTGTGTGTCGCCATTGTTTGAAGAATAATGAAACAGCAGAGCATGTATCTTGTGCCTGCCTCGCTGGGGACCGAATCAGGTTTTTAGAGTTCACAGAGCCGTACTCTTACCATCTGACCTGGAAGTCCACTCATCATACAAACTAATCGGCTTCGTTAAGAAACTTGGTTTATTTGGTCGAGTGTGAATATGTACGAGCCACAATAAATCCCTGCGGGTTGCGGTAGAGAGTCAAAAAGACCCACTTACTTCAGTGCTAACCCAACCTAACCTAACCAGTAGTTGGACACTAATGAGCCACCCAAGCACTACCCAAAGGCAAAGACCATGGTTATTGTATGGTGCTCAGCGACTTATATGATTCACTATAACTTTTTTCACACAAGTCGAACCATCATTGTAATGTAATCGACGGAATGTAGCAAAAGTTACGACAGCCGGTACTTGTCAGCAGGTGGGGTCCGATCTAGCTCCACGATTTGAACGATCGGCGTTTCGAAGTCTGCTCTTCTTTGCTTTATGCAACTGAAGTTATCTTCTTTGGATCGGATCATCACTTGTGTTTATTTGAAGATGGCTCCAGAGATTCAGTCACTGAATCGAAGTCAAAGAGCAGGATCAACTGATCACTTTCGATGTGGAGAGCCTCTATACCAAAGTTCCTGTCAAAAAAGCACTTCAAATTATACAGAAGAAGCTATCCGAAGATGTGGACCTGAAAGTAGAACAAACTTACCGGTACAAGTAATCATGGAATTACTAGAATGCTGTGTACGAAACTGCTACTTCCAACTGAAGGACGAATTCTTTACGCAAGATGAGGGACTGCGAATGGGATCAATACGGAGTGGTCTGAAATTCTGGCCATTGTAGAAGCCCACAAGTAGCTCTGAGTCTGATAGATGACACCTACATGATATGGAACCATGGAAATGTAGAACTAGACACTTTCCTGAAGCACATCAACAACGTAAGTCCTTCCATCACTTTCACAATGGAAAAGGAAATCCACAACGAATTATCTTTTTTAGACGTATTGGTGAAGAGGACCGACACTAAATGGAAACAACTGTATATAGAAAACTCACTCTCACAGGACAGTAACTGAACCAAATATCCAAGCACCATCAATCAAATGAGAGGGGAATCATCAAGACTCTACTAGACCGTGCCTTTGGGCTCTGTAATACAAAGGAAGGTCTCGAAAAAGAACCAGACATCATCAAATATGATCTTGAATGAAATGGTTACTTCAGAGTGATGGTAGAACAGGCTTCAGCTCGAAGACAGCAACCAGTACTTGTACTTCCCTACATCAGAGGATTATCGAAAAGGATAGAGAGAATTGGGTCCAAGTAGAACATCAGGACCTGCTTCAGATATTGGGACACTATCCGTAGCAGTCTCACGAAAACCAGGCCACGAAACGCGGACTGCGATTCCAAGAATTGCATTTATCGGATACCCTGCGAGTGAGGGGGTATCGGTGAAACTAAGAAGCCATTGAAAGTTCGCATTGCTAAGCACAAGAAATACACACAGCGAGAAAAAACCAGCAAATCCGTAATAGCAGAGCATGTTTGGACTCATCAACATAATATCAAGTGGGCTCAAGCTGAAATCGTCCACAAAGAGGAACACTGGTTTAGAAGAAAAATCAAAGAAGCCGCGTATATGTTGTCAAATAACGCATTCAGTCAAGCTAGCATAGAGAAACGTAACATATGGAAACCTCAAATCAAGTGAAAAACGGCCAAATCCCGCCAAACGATCGTCTCCCGTTAAAACCAATGCGGTGAGAGAGAAGAGGGGACGGGTGAAAGCACTCGAATGACCTAAAGTCCAGTTGTCACCCGAAGACGATTGTGAATACTAACAATCGAAACGTCGCAAATAACTTGGTTTGGAATCTTTTAAGTTTTATTTTTTTTTTGTTGAAACTATTTTTCAGTTTTCAGCTTTTATTATCATTCAATGTTTATTTTTTGGTTGTTGCTTGTATGTTATTTCTTTGTAATTTCAGTTATTTCTGTTTAAAAAAATTGTTATTTTCGGTTAATCTTTTTAATTTTTTTTCCAGGAATTTCAAATTAATTTATATTATATTAGACAATGGAAGTCCGAACTGATGAAATATATAACGTGTGTGTTACCTGAATGTCCAACCACTGAACGTCTCCTATAACCTTCACGGTTGGATATCGATGAGCAACCCAGGCGAAAGCAAAAACTTAATAGAAAAAACATGTTCAGTGTATGATGGTATAAATGTATGCAATCGGATCAAAACATCAGAGTAGATACCCATTGTAGGAAAATCGACGAAATATACCGACAATTGCGTCAGCTGCAGCCGGAACTTGTCAGAAGAGGAGGCCTGAATCTGCTCCACGACAACTTCCTTCCTACAATTGAACGAATTGAGCGTTCTAAGTTCTGCCTCACCCAACATACTTCCCAGACCTCTTGCCAATCGACTACCATCGAATAGACCCGTAGATCGTTGATCAATCGTTTTCAGTAAGACGAAAACTGAAAAATGGTTTCAGGATAAAGAGGTGCCAATCGGATGAGATGAAAATACACAGGGTATCTCATAAAGAGACACATCATCTCTAATGAGTCCAATACGCGATGTTCAATTGTTTTCCTGTTAGTACCACGCCAATCAGTGGAAAAAATTACCTTCTAGTTCTGTGATTCGAATGACCCCGTATCTTCAATAATAATGAAATTAGTAATAGTGCTGACTTGAGTTTGAACAAACTGTATATTCAGAATAGACTTTCTTTTGTCGTGTAATTCAATATTCAAGGGAAAATAGTGGTTTGGAATATATTTCTTTCTTCCAGTTTGTATCTGAGAGAAACTTCTGTATGTGATCAAAAGCTTTTCATGGAGAGTCTGTATTTTAGTTATTTTCTTTTCTTGTTACTCTGGAACTTTCCAACATTTTTCGTTCAATGATAAAAAAGTTCAGAGCTTTTTTCCCAAATAATAACCTCGACCAAAAATATTCCCTTTTCAATCAATTTGTTTCTTTTGTCTTACTATAAAAGCGAATTTTAAAAAAATGCAGAAACCTTTAAGCTTCACCCGTCAAAAATATTCAATTTGAAAATGCTTTCCTTTGTTTCAGGATCGATTCAAGTTCACGATATTGAACGCCGTTCTCGTAGCTAATAAAGGAGACCTTGCGGCCCTAGTTGACTCAGAAGCGCGGGTGATGGTTTTGTATTGCACCAGAGAGGAAGCCATCGACATCCTCACAGCTGCCAGAGATCTACACCTGACAGGAGAGAACTATGTTTGGGTCGTGACGCAAAGCGTCATCGAGAACCCTCTTCAGGCGCCTTATCAATTTCCCGTCGGCATGCTCGGTAAGTTTATTTGTATGTCATTTGTTCTGACAGCGGATGTGGTCGAAGTGTAGACCGATTTCAAAGTTGAAACTACCAGAATAATTCACAAATGATTATAGAACTGAAGTATACAGGGTACAGCGCGAACATTTTAGATAGTGAACCTAGTTTGTTAGAGCAGAGTTCATATAAATTAGCTCACTTATTGAACTGTATAACGTAAAATACCCTTTTCAGGAAGTTCAAATATTGATTTGTAATCATATTAAAACTACTAAACCAAGTGGGACATAACCTTTCGATTCAAAACCAAACAGAATCAATATGAACTCAGGATTCATATCCTAGCAATTGGCAAATACTGGTTTTGAAGTTACACCTTCTTGGGCGCGTTAAGGAAAATGGTGGGGATAAGTTTCAACGATGCGGGCGCCACAGTCATGAAAAAGCGACACCCTTAAGTAATCTTCTTTTTCTTCAAATCATATGGCTGTTACTTCTCAATCGAGCGATCACTATGGGCATACTCTTCCTGTCCTTTGAGGACGGTCGTTATTGGCACAACCGTCCTCTGTCGCCATCGAAGAGAAAGAAAGATTGTTAAGAATTGGCTCGATTCATCAACCAATCCTACATCAAGAGCCACACCATCATTCCAGCGCCGCTCTAACATTTCAATACTACTTTTGTACCAAGGCCATAGTTTTTCCAGCTAATTATTGTGCTTTCGGGCTCTTTGGACGAGATACAACAGTTGCTTTCCACTCAAATGACGGGTGTTTTGATTCCAGAGTGAAGAGATGGATCCATGTTTCACATATCGATTTGAAAATTCCGGTTCGCTATGTTTGCACATGGCTAAACACTTAAAATCAACATGTTTTTTTTTTTGGTCAACTTCACGCAACTTCACTTTTTGTTCATCCACAACAATTTTGTGGATTTTTTTATGTTTTCCGGTGTTACTGCCTTATTTGGACGTACACTGCAATCTGCATCATCGGTGTATCTACGACCACGTTAGTTGTTGTTTCTGTTGGAGCGGAGTCC
>WOGP01010553.1:0-10277 GCA_015342065.1 Leptinotarsa undecemlineata
CTATTTCGGACTGTTTGAGATTTTTTGCTTGTACGCATCATGTCTTGCGCTGTTTCCAAACAGTTTCGGATGTTGGAACTAGAATAAACCTATATTTAAGTTTGTGACGAGTGTACTTACCAACATAAAAACATTAAAAATCGCTAATGGAATGTATGTAGCCCGCGAAATTTGAACATTCACAACTGTGTATGTGAACAAAATGGTTTAGACTTTCGCGGCTGAGGTTTTCAGTGTCGCTGTTTTTCGAGTTTGAAAGCTGTGGATTTTTGGAATTTCTTCCTGACGTTTCGCTGGCACGAGTGGATAGCTTCTTCAGAGGTTTAACCATCATGGCTGGCTGTCCAATGACTAACTTTTAGGCTTCGTAAAGCGTATTTTTGCCTTGACAGCTAATCCGTTGTATTGGTACCTGAATTTTTACTTGTAATAATAACAATCTTGCTGCCTGTTTTCATTCTGTTCATTATTTTTGAATTACTTAAAATGGAGTTTCATATTCGATTGAGGTTCACCGATTCTTTTTTTCTGTTGAAATTCTCCATATGTTTGTGGATCTCTATTGCCGCCCGTACCAGTCGGCTATGGTATCCCTAGTTGGGGGCAATAAGTTCTGTGTTTTCAAACAAAATTATGTGGTCTCCTTTACTGAGTGCGTGTTCTGCCACAGCTGACTTGTCCGCTTGGCCTAGTCTGCAGTTCCTTTTATGCTCTTTCAGTCTTGTTCCCATGGATCGTTTGGTGGTTCGGAAAACACAGAACTAATTGCCCCCAACCTGGGATACCATAGCCGACTGGTACGGGAGACAATAGAGATCCACAAGCACACAGAGAATTTCAACAGAAAAGAAGAAGCGGTGAACCTCAATCGAATATGGAATTCTATTTTAAGGAATTCAAGAATAACTAACAGAATGACACCAGGCAGCAATATTGTTATTGTTCCAGGTACAAGTACATATACAAGTACAGGCACAAGTGCAGGTACAAGTACAGGTACACATGCAGGTACCATTACAACGGATTACCTGACAAGACCTAAATACGCTTCACGAAGCCTAAAAGTTAGTCATCGGACAGCATGCCATGATGGTTGAACCTCTCAAGAAGCTAGCCACTCGCGCCAGCGAAACGTCAGAAAGAAATTCCAAAACTCCACGGCTTTTAAACTCGAGAAACAGTGACACTGTGTATGTGAATTTACATCATCTGAAATATATTGAAAATAAATACCTCCAATACATCTAGACATGGTTTTAAATCCCGATAAGTTATCACTTTTGACTGATGTCTTGAAAATATTCAATATTTTTAGTTAAATCGTATTCAAAAATTTTTCCTGCCTGAGTCCGAAATATCTTAATAATACATTTTATCCTTAATGTTATCAACACTTCCAAGACAATTTCACAGCATCCAGTGGTTTTTATGTGACATTACTATAATGCAATTTGTTGGCACGCTACGTGTTTGACTGTTCGACTGTGTTTGTTCGTAGTTGCTTCAATTTCAAATTATTCTTAAAAATATGGAATTTGGAAGTATAATTCGAACTTTACTATCAATTATTATTCCAATAAATGAAATTGTTTTTAAAATATAACAACTGGAGTTTCATTCCAACACCAAATAGTTATTTTTACACCTCGACACGTGTTTCGGTCACTAAGTGATCATCTTCAAGAGATACTTCTGCTAGATACCTGCGCCTTGATTGTGTTAAATTAATTTTATAATGTTGCCTGATCTACTAGACATAAAGTAATTTTACAATTATGTAAAATCACTTTACCTTGTGTAATAGTCAGGTAAATCTGATTAATAAATAAAATATTATTTCATCAAGCTGGTCAACTATCGTTATTCATAATATTATTATGTTTACTTATTTTTACACTATCGTAGGCATCTAGATACCTGTTGTTGTTAACTTGTCTAACTAATCTTAATGAACTAAAGTCTATGGAATGGTTTTGTTGCAAAATATGATGGGCGACTGCAAAATTTTCTAGTCTTTCATATTTTAGGTGTGCTAAGTGTTCCTTATATCTAATTTAAATAGATTTTTCAATCTGTCCATAATAGTTTGCATCACAGTCCTTACATTTAATTTCGTGAGTTCCAGACTTTTCCGAATTCTCGACTTTGTCCTTTGGATTTCCTGAAAGGCTCTGTAGTGTATGACTTGTGTTAAATTGGTATTCAAAACAGAAATGCAGAAATGTCAGCAGAAGAAGAACCATTCTTTCTTTTATACTATGTCATACTTTATTAGTTTGATATGACTTCTTGATTTTCTTAAGTATACCTCGTAATTCTCATTGATCTCATGCCTTGCATGTAACAAACGAAATTGATGGAAAGTACAAAGGCCATCGAAACTGAAATGCTTGAATCCATATAGTATTCTCAATGTTGCTATATTCGTTATGCGAAATTTATATACTGATACAGTCGATACAGGTGAGAAAAACATCAAGAATAAAGTGAATTATCATATATATGGCGTATTTAGGAAAAAACCCTGACTTTTCTTCTTCACCCACTACAGTTTATAATGCGTTTCAGAAATTTGTCGTTATTTGTTTCCCATTGTTTACGTTTTCCAATTTTTTTCTAAATGATTACCACTCGCTTTCTATTAACTGTCATAAGATTTCGGTTTCCTAATTTTCTACAAAAATTTATCACGTAGGAGTATTTTCCACACCGATAGCAATCACTGAAGTTTATCAAAGTGTGGGAGATGTAATAACTTGTCAGATCTCACAGGAGAAAATAAATTCCCTCTTTCTTATGTTCCCCCTTTCCGACAGTGACTTTCATGAAGCACCTGAACTTTGACCGCTTTATTGGAAACTTTTCGGTAACGCTGTTGACATAGTACAGTGGTGAGATGGGGAGAAGGTGAAAGAGAAAATAACATGAATATTGGAACGTAATCAATCTAGAGAAAAGGTCATATCGATAGACGTTCATTGAAATGGTTTGGATATACAAAAACGATTGTGAAATCTGCAGCTGAAATCAATTGACATGTAAATTGTATGTAAATCGTCAATCTAACAAAAACAGTATTGGAAAATAAATATTTCAGGAAGAAATTTCGAAATACTCATATCTCCCAAGTATCTACAACGTAGGTTCTGGTAAATGCCTACCAGAAAACAACCACTTCCCCAGCTGATACCACGCTGGATATTGAATAACATCTGACACACATTTGGGCGGCATACCTTGCAGAGGTTGGTTTCGCAGATGTTTGTCCTTCATCCAGCAGTAGTACCACGTTGAAATAATTCGAGTAGATCTCCTTCAAACATACTGGTTTCAAGGTATTGAGATCAATGCAGATAACATCTGATCCAAACAGTAAAGTACTTGGTACTTTGTTAATTTCAATGCGGCACGAATGCATGTATCAAACCTTCGTCTAAGAGAAAAATTGTTAACCAGTAGGTAACAGCTTTATCTCGTGAACAAAGCCCCAAGTAGGGAAAAACATCCCAATACTCGCAGATGTTTCTCGTTCATCCAGCAGAAGGACTATGTGAGTAGACCACCTACAGACCGTTTTGGAAGTATTACATATCATCAGTGCAGCAAAGGTGCATACAAGTATCAAATATGAGAACAATAAATATATAGCCGTATATACATATACAGGGCCTTTCGAATTGGATCCTCACCATTGGGATCTCGGAAACTATAAGAGATACGAAGATGGTTGAATTGGGGCAAAAGTGCGCATTTACCTGACCAACAATATACAGTTCAGAAAGTTCTGAAATTCCGTGTATATCCGGAGGTATCCGGAAAAAACAGAAACTTCGGAAAAAGGTTTTTATTTTTTTCTGGTTTTATTTTTCCATGGATTCGAAAATAAATTGACTTCCACATTCCAACTCAGCTTGGTTCATTTGAAAAGCCGAGGAAACAATACGGAGACAGAATGGACCAGAAAGCAGAAGAAAATTTGATAAATGAGGTATGCATGAGGTAAGTTAGACATTGTGTCCTTTTCAATGAAAATTAATAATTTGCAGATAAACATGAACCTAGGGAAATCTATACGTCAAATTTCCTTCGAAATGCATCTACCTTTGGCTAACTATAACAACATCTGGTTTCAAAATGATGGTACTCCACCGCACACTACGAGACGAGTATTTAATTACCTGACTGAAAGGTTTGGTGATAAACGGATAGGAAATAATGGGCCGGTGAGGGGCCAGCAAAGTCTCCAGACTTGAGTGTTATGGATACATTCTTATGGGGTATACTGAAAAATAGAGTTTATGGTCAGAGGGGATATCGAAATATTGAGGACCTTCAACACAGCATTGTTAGAGTGTTCGGAAGATTCAGAAGAATAAATTAATCGTGTCGTGAATAATATTCGAATGAGGGCACAGTTTTCTTATCATGAACAAGACCAGCATCTTAAGAATTTGCTGTGATTTACTTTTGTCTTGAAATTTCA
This sequence comes from Leptinotarsa undecemlineata, assembly GCA_015342065.1. Classification (NCBI taxonomy): domain Eukaryota; kingdom Metazoa; phylum Arthropoda; class Insecta; order Coleoptera; family Chrysomelidae; genus Leptinotarsa; species Leptinotarsa undecemlineata. The sequence goes on from WOGP01010553.1 coordinate 4,484, forward strand.
GTTAATTATTGTTATTTGTTGAAAGTTCTATTTTGGTTATCTAATTTACCTCGCACACACCTCATTTATTACATTTTGATTGTTGATTCTGTCTTCGTATTTTTTCATTGACTTTTCAAACGAACAAAACTTGGTAAGATTTTGATCCAATAACTTGAACATAGTTTGATGTGGTTGTCGTCTTTCGAGATACAAGTTTAAATACATTTCCGATGTCCTAACAATGTTTCTATTTTGTAATACGTTTTTATCATATTTCTTTTTTTTCATTCATGAAATCCACTTATTGCCTGAAATGCAGTTACTTGTACAATGACAAAATGTCATTGAGTGTAAAAAATTGAAAGTCATATTTAGAAACATCAAAGTCAAAGCCTATTATGTCACGAATTAAATGTTTTCAATATCTCCAATTTTTCGGAAAACAATGATAACTTATAATACATCTTCGAAAAGGTAAAATCTGGTTCTATTCAAAACAGAAAAAATCCAATGTAGCGCCCATAAAAAAAATTAAGTTGATGATGGGTTTGGTAGAGCCACGCACTGCATCGCTCTCCTTGAATCTCATGGGCAGCGACTTTATGGTCAAATATTATCTTCCTCTTGACGCCGGGAAGCTGTAATTTGGATCTGGCAAATTTGTGTACAGTTTCTAGTTTCCCCTTCATATCATCCAAACACTCTGAAATAGTTGCCTCTTGCGAATCATCAGATAGGCTGCCACACAATACATCTATCAGAAATTTCAGTTCTCGACGAGTTAGCAACATGGATGGTGTGTCCTCTGTCGCGAGCTCCTGTATGCCAACAGAAAGAGAGGAATCAATTTATCCCCATTTCCTTAGTTTTCGGAGACAAACATCGAGATGTTGTTATTGATAGTGCGATTATGCCTCTCGATCACTCCATCGGAGTGTGGCTGAAGAGCAGTTGTTCTTGTCTTTTTCATTCCCAACAAAGTCATCAGTTTCTTTCATAAATCCTATTCGAAGTTGCGGTCCTGATCCGAGTGTAGTTCTTCGGGTACTTCGTGTATGGCAATTACGTTCTGAAATAGCGTTTTTGCCACCGTTTTAGCCTCTAGGTTGAGTGAGGCACCTACTTCAGGCCATTTGGGGGATTAGTTCATCACAACCACAAGGTACTTGTTACTGAATGTGGTAACAGGAAGTGGTCCCAGAATGTCAACTGTGATTCTCTCGAAAGGAAAAATACTGAGGTGATACTGTAACGTTCATCTTTTCCTTGTCTTCGGACTCTTTCTTGAAGAGCATAGGTCACATAGCTTACACCACTCTTCTACATCTCGACGGCAATTAACTCAATAGTACTTTGCACGCATGTTCGCTAGAGTAATATTTACTCCGAAATACCGTTCAGTGCGACCATCGTGGAGTTGTTCAAGTATAGTTGGGATACAGGACTTTGGAAGAATTATCTGGATTTTATTGGTTCTTCCATTCGGGCTTTCCCATTACCGAGAGGGTAGCTCATCTCGAATGCAAATGAAGTCCCATTGAAGCCAGTTGCCAGTTGCCAGTTGCCAGTACTTGAGATGTCTTACCATTCCGGCCTCACTCCTTGGTCAATTGGTAGTGATCTACCGCTTTGGCCACTGCGAGGAGTTCTTTTCTACTAACGCAGTACTTACTAAAATAGCTGATGACTACTTCTTCTTTTTCTTGTACCTTAGACATTAATACTCCCATTTCATATTGGAATGCATCCGTATCGTGTATGAACAAGCCCTTCCCTTTGGGTGCAAGGACCGGTGTGCTGGTCGAATGTCTCTTCAGGGCAGCAAATGCTTGCTGGCAATCTGGCAATCTGGGGACCAAACGAAGGGTGTTATCTTTTCATTAGAGTTTTGCAGCGGTCTGGCGATTTTTCCAAAGTAACCAATAGTGACAGAGGCCATGGAAGCTTCTTACGTCGTGCTTACTCTTCGGTGTTAGCCATTCTTGCACTAGATCTGTTTCAACTCCATTTGAAGACACAACGTGTCCCAAGAAATTCACTTTCCCCTGGAAGAGGCAGCACTTCTTGATATTGACCTGTAAATGAGCATCCGTAGCCTCGTGAAAACACTCCTCAAGTTTGACAGATGTTCGTCAAAACTTTTTCCGGTGACTATAATGTCATCGAGATTGATCAGGCAAAATTTCTAGGTGAGTCCTCTCAATACCAACTCCATCAAGCGTTCAAATGTTGCGGGTGAATTGCATAATAATCCGAACGGCATAACTGGTGTAATCTATTGCCAATGGAAAAGGAAGTCTTCTCTTTATCTTCGGGCGAGCTGCCACCTGTCAATATACGCTTTTCAGATATAATGTTGAGTACTATCTGCATTCAGCCAAGATGTTCAGGGTGTTATATATTCTGGGGAGAAGATAACTGTGACATCATTAAGCCTCCTGTAGTCTACGCAGAATTTCTGATGCATTGAATGACAATTCAAATCACTAGATTGTGATGTTTCAAGAAATATTACATTATTTATTTTTGTTGGGAATCAATTATAATTTTTTATAAAATTTCATCAATGCTGTGAATTGATATTTCTATCATTATGGAATTCTAAGATATTGTTTATTTCTTGCCTCTGATGCTTAATTGAAGAAGGATAGCACAAAGTAAAATCCATCGTAACATACGGCCGATTCAACCTAGATCATCAATTATTTACTATGGCCTTTCTCAATAGTAGTTTTTATTCATGTATAGGTATAAATATGAAATAGGCATGTGAACATCTATACCGACGTACAGGTAATGTGGTCTTAGCAGATCTAAGCCCAAAATCGTTGAGAAATAAGCAAATTTGTAGCAAGCATTCCAATGAGATAATCAATCGAAAAAATTGCCTATTACTGCGGTACCTGTTCGCTACATCAGTGATAAGATTTCAGAAAGCGAGACGGGAAAGGAAAATGTGGACGATGGAATGGCGCAAATCAACGTTGTTCCAATTTCAAAAACATATTAGGGTCAGTAAAGAAAAAATTCCCACGTGAATTCCAGTAATATCGACATGAAATTTTCTGATAGTTCTGTCAGTAACAAGAAAGATGAAAATTGATTGAAACAGTTGCAAAATCTTCTATCTTGTTCTACAGGTAGTAGAAAAAAAGAAAACGTTCACTAGACGAAGAGGATGAATGATTAAGAAAAGAACTAAGGAATACCAGAAAAAAGTCAATAACCAGAATGCCCAAATGAGAACTGCCAAAAAAATAATATTAAAAGTGCAACTTTCTGCGAAGGTTTTGTATGGAGAAAGAGCGTTAACAGGCTTCACAAAATCTCTTCTGAATATGCAGTTGAAACATAAACAGGAATCCCCATGTCACCTATTGAGAAATAAACTGCTCTATCATTGTTTCATAAAGGACCTAAAACGTTTAGATATTTACGTTAAAAAGGATTTACGTTACCTGAATTATCAACTTTCAAATCATCGATTACCAATTTTCGCTGCAAACCCGGGTGCAATAGAAATATTTTCATGAACATCGCTTTGAAGGCGGATTCAATGCTGCCTTACGAAAATAAGTGCATTCTAATGTTCGATGAAATGTCTTTCAAAATGAGTTTTGAGTACAATAGAAAAAGTGACATCATTTGAGGTTTCGAGGATCTTGGCGAATTTGGGAGAAAATCTTCTGCTAGTCATTGTTTATCACCCAATTATCACCCGAAGACGATTGTGGATACTAATAATTGAACCGTCGTGAAGTAACTTTGTTTGGAATCTATTAAGTTTTAATTTTAATTTCTTGTTAAAATAATTTTTGAATTTTCATCTTGTGTTAATAGTTCAATATTTTGAATTTTTGGTTGTTGCTTGTATTTTATTTCATTGCAATTTCAATTTTTTTTGCTTAATATAATTGTTATCTTAAGCAAACCTTTTTAATTTTTTAACATATCCTTTCAGGGATATTAAATCAGCTTATATCATAGTAGACAATGGAAGTCCGAACTAATGAAATGCTCCTATTGCCTACTTTGTATCGGATGATAGGGTGTGCTGTGAATCGTTGATGTGCATCATTACGAAGTCCTTAGATAAACTTATTGAAACAAAACTGGAAACAATAGGCATCGTTTGTGATGTATCAAGTACCAATAAGGAAGTTTTCGAACATTTGGGGGTTGACAAAGAAAACCCTTATTAAACCAGATGACGACAATAACATATTTGTACCAGCAGATGGAAATGAAGCAGTTGCTTTGTTGAATGTTGAAGAAAAATCGTTATCCTCAGAAACGTATTCATCCAATAGTTCTTCTTATTTGTATAGAAGGGGTTATATTTTTATTTTATTTCTTATTGTCCTGCAGTCCATTCAAATTATGATGCCACGTTAGAAAAACATTTCTTTATTTATTTTGCAGGTTATTTGATCAAGAAATGTTTCAATCATTTGAAATGTAAAGACTGTAAAGTTTTCCTAAATGTTTTCCTAAACATTTTCCCAAAAGATATCCAGAAACATAGCCCAAGCTGTTGCCTTCGGGAATGGCTAGAGTTCTATAATCATTTGTCTCTACTCTCAAACGTTTATAGGGATTTTTTGGAACTTCCACAAGCATCTTCACTCTGTTTATGTCAGCATCTGTAATATTAGATAGAATCTCCCTAGTATCTTCTAAACAGTTACTTCCTTCTTCCTGTGTGAAATACTGAAGAGTAAATGTGTTTTTGAAAGTTCTGGTAACTTGAACAGGAATTGGGTTTCTGGCATTTCCACAAGTATTTCTCTGTTGACCAAAATAGTTTTCCACGCAGTCCTGATTCATATTCCTAGGTTCTCTCAAAGTTGTAGAAATGCCGAAATTGTTATCTGCCACCCCTCAAAGAATCTCATTTGTTTATTCGTGTTTTTTCCTTTTTTTTATATTACAGTTAATTTGCTAAAAAAAATTTCATTTCTTTCAGAAAATCAATTTGTTTCGATGTTCCGAAAAAAGGTTTATTGAAATGTTTGACATTGTCAAATCGATTTGAATTTAAAATATCAAACAATTTCTACATTTTTTCAATGAATGTACCCGTCTCTATTGCTGCTGATGGTATCTGATTGAAACTGACGTAAGTATTCATCGCTGTAGTTACCGAATGACTGAAAACTTGACTTGCTAATTTAACCTTCATCATTTGAAAGTTACTTGAAAATCAATGAAAATTAGTAAGTTTGGGTGCTAGTCTATATTGCTTTTCCTTATCCAAGTTGTAAAGTTGTCCAAAGATGACTCATATTTGTTGAAAATTCATCAAATTTCAAAAAGTTACCATAAAAATAGTTTCTGCTTCATTTCAGCAGATGAGGAAGGAGTATCAAAAAAGTAAAATATTTGTTTCTCATCAACAAAGAAATATGTCAGCTCTACAGTCACTTTGACATCTTTTCTGGCAAGTGTATAAAAATCAAAACCTAAATCTGAAATGATACCCCTAATTCTTAATCCCATTTTTGATAATTGCCTAACAGTTTCAATCAGAATATTTTTATATTCAGTATTGAAGTGGATTAATTGGTAAAAAAAGTATGCAACAGTAAGCTCCGAAAAAGGTTACTTGAATATACATTCGATACTTTGGTTTTTCAGAAATTTCAGTAGAAGTAATAATTTGGAAAAGAAAGTTTTTGGCTTTCTACTACTCCATCTTGATACAAAAAAAAGAGGATAAGAAATCGTAATTCATGAATGGATTGTGTGTATTTTCTATAATGTTATCCAATTTGGTACTGACGAGCCTTGGGACAAGTGTCTTAAGATGAAA
>WOGP01010555.1:0-10276 GCA_015342065.1 Leptinotarsa undecemlineata
ATCGCTCTTTTTCCGAAAAATAGACTTGGTGTTTTTTCAAAGTCTGGTACAACTTCCTTTCAATTGATGCAGTAGGGTCTCTTACGATTTCAGTGTATTTTCTTTTCTGAAGCAACTCTTCGATCTTCTGTTCGTAAAGATCAGTATTCATCACAACAGTAGGGTTTCCCTTATCTGCAGGTAAGATTTTGATGGTGTTGTCTCTACGTAGCCCGTTCAGGGCTCTTCGTTCTTCGTTGCTGACGTTAGGAGTTGGAACTGGTTCTCGACCTAGCTATTCTCTGATTTTCCATCTGAATTCTTCTGCCTCGATCTGATCCATAATGGAACTGGTGGATTCTACTGCAGTTATTATTTCCAAAGTGGGCACAGATGTTGGTGCAATGGCGAAGTTTAGACCTTTTCTCACAAAGATTCCTCTACGTTCGTGAGCGGGCGGGAACTCATGTTGATGACGTTAATGGCTTCATAGTTGACCTGTTCTCGTTCTGCATTTGGGCATTGTTTCCTCACTAACTTTTCCCACTTCCTGTTGTGGTATTTTCCATGTCTAGTCGGATCTTCAAGCACGTGCTTTCAATCTTGGCAAAGATTGGTCCATGATCTTTATTTTTAATTTCATCAGATCTTTAAAATTTATATATTTTCTCGGGTTGAACTGTTTTCATATTTATATTCAAATAGTAATATCATTATTATTTTATGTTTCAAAACAATTTCATTATAATAATACTCATCTGCTTTCAGAGATATAATGAGGCGAACGCGACATTCCACCGATATGAGGAAATCCTCTAAAAATGGTAAACCCCAAAAAAATGGAAAACTAAAAAGACAAGCAGTTCCGCCTGTGAAGCTAGAAGTTCCTCTTCGATGTACATTTTGCAACGAAATCTTCCGCAACAATATAGATTTTGCCCTGCATTCGATAGAACATAGTTCAAATGAGCGGTATTCCTGTCACATATGCGACTACACCAATAACTCTAAATACCGGACTGAAGCCCATGTTCGAGCCCACGAGGGCTCTTCTAAATACCGATGTGAAATATGTAACAAGCCGTTCAATATCAGCACACACGCAAAGGAGCATCAGTACTTCCATACAGGAGAGAAGCCATTTCAATGCGAAATATGTGGCAAGCATTTTATGTTTTCGAGGATTTTGACGAAGCACAGGAGATCGGCTCACTACGAACTTATTTTCGGGAAACCTTTGGCCAAATATGACTGCAAGGTAAGAAGAAATATTCATTTGGTATTTCCATTCTACTTTCATTAATTATCGGTACTAGCTAGTTCGGTGATCCTATCGAGGGTAAAGGTAACGAGGAATATCTTCATTTGTTTAAATATGCTTGGTAATTTTTGTTCTGGAATAATGACGATTCGGACTTTCATTGTCAAAATATATCAACATTATGTACGAAATAAGGGATCCTTTCTTCAGCTGCAATGTAACGACACAGAATTCGAATCGCTAGGTTCAGAGACGATACATTGGGAATATCAACGGCGTAACAATACTTATAGATCAATTAACGAGAATATCCACGTCATTGCGTTTGAAGAGATCCAAATACTCGATAGAACTGATATCAAAAACATTCTGAAACAGAGAAATAATTTCAACACAAAAAAGAGGGAATTGATATCAATAACCACCACCAGTTAGATAAAACCGGAGATCTAAAACATTATTAATATGTTTTGATGAAATCTAGAGCATTTTATCCGTTGACTCATCTGACTGTTGTTCATAGATTCAGAAATATATAAGTTAAAGAACTTCAAATATCGGTTATTAATGGCTGATATTGATTAATGGGTTCCTCTACCAATTTATAGTCAGATACGTCACGTTTCTCACCATCGGTCGAAGTGTTTTGCAACTCTGCCAACCTTCTCTAATTTTCTCAGGAATACTCTCAATGCTCAATGGCCATAGCTATTTAAATCGAGTGACCAATGCAGTCCTGATTGTGTCAATAACTCTGTAGGTGTTCGTCTACATTATCATACTCAAACAAAAGCTTATTCATTCGCTAAAACGTACTGACTGAAATACATATGATTTAAATTGCAATTGCAATTTACAGGTTTTACTCTTACGAGTCTACTTCAAAATCTGAATGCATGATTATACTAGATATAAAGCTCCTGAAAATATGAACAATATATCATTGGGTTGAGAACGACTATAAAAATGTATTCGAGTGATTTCGCTGTTCATAAAATTTTTTAATTATTATCAACAAATCAATATAAAAAAATTGGCATCTTCGTTAATAACTCAAAAACTATCAATACTGAGGAAATATAACAATCTGAAATAGAAGGAAATTTAAAATGAAAAAAATTCAACTCTCGGAACTCTACCTCCACTATTTATAATTAAATATTATTTAATGCCAAAAATAGGGTTCTTCGCTCCCCTACGGCATGGACTTATCGCTACTGCAAATTTGAATGAATTGTGCGGTTGTCTGGACTTACAAAAATTGAAGTCTTTTATGCTCTTCAATATTGGGATCACATACAATAAGAGAAACACGATTTATAATGGTTAATTTTGCGCGCTACTTGTACCCTTGGCGGAAGCACATTTGGCTATGGCTTAGCTAAAACCCTGTAAACGGTACTTTTTATCTTCCAGTATCAATCTTGTTTTGAGTTGAATTTATTTTGTATAGGTGGGTTTGTAAATAGAGAGATAAAATAAAACAAAGCAAGAAGTGAAATAACATCTATGTGCTTACCTATTTATAATAAAGTTATATGGAAAACAATAAATAACTATTTATTCATCAATCATATCATATTAGCTTACAGCACGATTTTTGAAAAAATAAAAAGATTGATGGTGATTTTGTAATTGAACAAATATTGGGATTTCCATAGTTGTGGACCAATTTGACTAATCTCCAATTAACCGTGACGTATTGACGTATGCCCTGTGAAATTTTCGGAATGATACCTATAAATTTGACAGTTTGACAAATTTTAACTTACCTACCTCTTCATTCCGCATTTCGACTTGGGTATTTATTTCATAAACGATCTGCTTCGAAAGTGTATATTAAACTTTTTTATTTTTTCTTTATTTTCTTCTTATTTCATTTTTTTTTATAAATCCGTCTTATGTATCAACAACACTATTTTTAACAGTTCACACAAAAACTGTTGTTGATTTTCAGTTTTGCAATACATGTTGCGCCATCTATCACCAAATAGCTCAGTTTTGAGCCTGGAACTTGTTTAAAGGTATATTTAAACTTCAAATAATGACAAGGGTTGAAACTTTTGTGTATTGTGTGTTGTCTATATACAATCTTGAAAGTATAGATTCAATAAAGTATAGTAGATAGCCGACTTTACACGCATCTGATAAATAGATGAGACACATTTTTTATTATTTGTATTAATTTTAATGTTTTCTGCATCACCTTCACTCTTTTGATAACCAACCAAATTTATTCTAAAATGTTTATTTTTTTATATGGATAATATACCTACTTAGGTACGCTTGCCTACCTAGGCCTGTTCAGACCTGAAAAGCAGGTCTCAATAGATTAATCAATAATCAATACGCTTGCCTGCAAAAAATCAGTCATAGAATAGTATTGTCATGAGTTAAAGTTTTAAAATCTGAGTAATAAATACTTGCGAGAGAGAGAGAGTTGGAGCGTCGGAAGTCAGTACGATAGCAGCTGTGCGATAGCCAATAAAAAATATTGCCAGATCTGATGATTGAAGATTATTCGTCCACAGAAACAGAAGTGCGAAATCTTTCCTCAAAAATGAAAGGAACACGTATTAATCTGACAATTGAGCCATTTATTTATAATTTGAATACACTGCATATAAAAACGGGCAATGGTTTTCGAAAATGTCGAAATAATTGTTCCAATTCGTGTTCCTTAACAAAAAAAAACCGCAAATCTCAGTTCATTGGTTTCACTCAGGGCCGACTTTAATGGAACTCACCACCATATGATAACTCCGCATTCTTTCTGAATGAAACAATCCAATCTAAGTGCAGGAAAAAAAATTGCAAATTCATTATCTTCTCATATTACACCCGACAAGATCAAAATATCTATTTGCAAATGATTTCTATTGAACTGAATCAGAAAAATCGTTTTCAGAGTAATTGCGTAACACAAAACTAATTGATTTTCCCTGCTATTGTAAAATAGCATTTTCACTTGCTATCGTCCAATCCGTGTTAGGAATCACACGTTAAAAGGTAAGAAATCGTTTGTCCGAAGGTCTCACAAGTTTCGACTTCTGAGGATTGTCGTTCGTAGGGGTGCGACAGCTTGTTAACGAAAAAACAGATTTTTTTAAACAGATTGTAAAATAAGTCCTGCAAACAAAATTTTCAGGATTCAACATAAAAATAAAATTCAAAGCAACTAGAATCTCTAAAGAGGTGAATGATGAAACTTGGTTATTTCTTACTGAATTTGTTTGCATAGTCCCTTGTGATATAGTATAACAGATATCGTATAACAATTAATCTGATTTAGCACCCATTAGGGCTGTAAGTAGTATATTTGAAAGTCTTGATTTTACCAATTCTTCAGAAAGAAATTAGAAGGTAACTGATCGTTAGACCGTCCTATCCCAAAAATTAGTCAAAAATTATTATCTAGAAGTATATGAATTAACAATTATCATATTTCAAGTGTTAAATAGAGAATTGTTTTTGGATAACATTTTTGGCTATCAAAGGAAATACTTATCTGATAGTTTCAATTTTGGTTTCATGGTTACAAGACTTACTTGACATGATTCGTTCTTATTTGTATATATAAATAGAAGTGTTAAGTTTTTAATAATTTTTTTTTCTGAGATTTGTCACTTCTTTTATTCAAATTCATTTAAATGCTGATAAAAATCAGTGAAAGTTATAAATAACAATATGACACTTCTAGGTCTGTTCTGTTTCAGTTTGCACTATTTCATCCATAATGGGGCGGTAGTTTGTGGAGTGACAAGATTTACTAAAGATTCAATCAGTATGCAATTGAGTGCCTATTCTCTAACTCTTTGAAATAGTCCAGATAGCAAACTAGAACAAGCCTTCTACGATGTTTATAATTTTTATTCTGTAGTTTTTTCTGTAGGTATGCAACAAGCATTACGAGTCACTCCCTGGTCTTCAACGTCACATGTACAGTAACCACAATGACACGGGAGAAGACTGGTCTGTCATATGTGACATATGCGGCAAAAAAATAGCCACCAAGGAAAAACTGAAGTATCACTTGCGAACACATACTGGCGATAGACCCTTTGCTTGTCTTTCATGTCCGAAAAAATTTCCAAAAAAGGATCAACTTAAGGAACACGAAAGGGTACATACTGGCGAAAAACCCTTTGTCTGCATGTACTGTGGAAAAAATTTTGGACACAGGGCACCGTATAGGTATCATATAAAAACGCATACTGGGGAGAAACCTTATAACTGTCCCATTTGCGGAAAAGGGTTCATTTCTAAGGCTGCCAAGGAAGGACATGCAATTACTTGTACAAAAAAATAAAAATCACTGCTGGAAACTGACGTGAAAAATATTTATTTTTTTATACTTGTATACTTATTCATTTTTATATTCATGAAGAGAGATGCAGAAATTCAGGTTCAGGTTAATATATTTTAGTTTCAATTGAAAATGACCCTTTTATATAGTTAATTCATGGAAAAGTTGGTATCACAAACTTGATTATACAGATAAATCAATTGGTCAGTTGAGTTGGATTTTCATTTCCTGATAATTGAAAAACAATATAGGATTTTTGTGGAAGTAAAATATTGTATTCGTTGTGGAGCACTTCCAATAGTTTGATTTTCCACTGAATAACGATGTGAAATTCTAGATATAACTACTTGATCCATTCGAAATTAACTGACTAACGATATACAGTGTCATCCCCAAAGTATGGATCATATGGGAAACTTATTTATAGAAGGTTTTTCGACAAAAAGTGGTTCTTGATAAAAGTTTTTGCATCCCCTAAAACTAAACATACACCAACCAAACACAGTAAAACACACGTAATATACAAGGAGCCTTCAAATATTTGATTTTGAGACAAGAGTAAAGTACTCTTATTTTGAAAAATCTTGAGAAATGTTATTCAAAAAAGTGGTTCAGCATTAAAAAATACATCTAGATTTTAATTCATGGCCATCATCAATCAAAAATAGATTCAGTAGACATTAGTTTTTCATGAAAAATGCGTTTTGCCTTTCGACATCTTCATCATTCAACACAAAATGTGGGAAACTTCCAAAGAAAGAAAAAAAGGAAATAACTACAATAGAAACACTTCATCGATATATGTAGATAATATAAAGGAGTTTCTTTCAGATACAAACTAGACAAACACCTTTCCAAACACATGATGGGAAAGTAGTTGTTTCGAAAGGGTTCGATGATGGAGAATGAAAAAACCTAAAAAAATTATTTCTCCTAAAAATATTTACATTCCAATTCAAATGAAATTCATACAACAGGTATTGAATTAATTATTGTCTGAATGTATATACTGTAATCGTAACAAGAGCAGAGTTGTCTTATCGGATGACATAGAGTCTTAGTGTTATGAGAAAAATGAGTGCTTCGTCTGGTAATGTTATCCAAACTGGTGTTGATGAGATGATAAGCTAAGTGTTTTGTCCCGAAACCTCTAAGTACACCATTGAGGATGGCAGTGTTCCATATGACATTTTACATCAATGCTCTTTCATATATTATGTTATGTAGCATTCTTATGAATTATTCTGTTTCAATTCCACAACGAATGTTATGAGTACAAACTGAATGTGAAAATGTATCTGTATCTGAAAGAAATATTTTCGTATGATCTGTATATATTTATAAAGTGTTTCTATTTCAGTTATTTTCTTCTTTATATGGAAGTTTCTCACATTTTTTGTATAATATTTGAAAAATAGAAAATCAAATAATTTTTATTATGTTACTATGCAGTTTATAATTTGAATGAGTAATTGCGTTATCTATTTCAATTATAAACAGATAGATATAGCATGTAACACCTATTATTCCATGAATCAAATCAAAGTAAGATATCATTTCTATAAAAAATATTCATCTACTTTTCACAACCAGCATATGATATTTGAACTACTAATCATTGTTGACTCACAATATCTAGGTCACAAAATGCTGATTGTCAACCTGAATTCAAGTTTCTCTCATCTTGAACTTCATAAACCATTCCATTCATCTTTAGTATAAATATTCCATGTATTATTGAAATTTATAGTTCAATATTATTTTAATTATACATAATAATTCGAACAGATTCATTATCAAACTGTGGGAAGGGATTACGAAATGGGTATATCTTGAAAGTTTTCCGAAACTGAAGCTTCTTGGGACCAATAAGTGCATGTGTTAGAATTATTGTATGAAATAATAATTACAGAAAGAATATTTTCTTGGATTAGAAATGAACCATTGAAGTCAACATTACATTGACAATGTCAAAGAGATCGTTCAATGAGAGGATTTTACAAAACATCAAGTATTTGACAACAAAATTGAATAAACTAATATATCCATTAGTACCAATTTTCTGGCATATTTTTATTTCAGAAATTATTTTAAAAGTTGTGAAATTACTTTGTAATTATCAGAGTTTGTGATCTCTCAGAACTGGGTTAACACCAATAAGTTTTCAAGCGAGTACCCATGGATACTCAAGTACCTACTTGTTTCGGGAATTTGAAGATAACCTCCTTTGATAACAACTTAATCTGTTCCTTAGATTTTATCCATTTCATTTTCAATATTATTTACTTTTATGATTTGTACTATAAATATTGCTGATACTTTGAAAATTACACTTAACATATTATTATACCTTGCATATCTCATGTTTTGTAAATATATTTGGGTTCTTCAATACATTATTTATTCATTATAAATCTTCTTTAGCACATGTTACAACGATCACTGAATATTCTTTGTCGATTCTAATGTTGGAATATTTTTTTTGTTTTCTTTATGCTTCTTCTATCAACGGAATTGTTATGCTCATTATATTAGCATTTTTTAATATCATATGTAATTATTCAACGGAACTGGGGATATTATCAAATTAGATTCAACTTTATTATTCTTCAAATAATTCTGATAAATTGTATCATGTAAAATAAAATAAAAGTTTTATTTCATATAATAATTTGACAATATCCTAATGCATTTATCAATACTGATATCGATTTTCAGTTATTATAATAAATAGTGTGATATAATAATAGTATTTTGGATTGATATTATCTTGTTCGGTTGAAGTGAATCAGGTCCTGAAGTCGCAAATTTTGATAAGCATAAGGATCATTTAATTTTCAGTAGCCTCATTCAGGCACAAGCATAAATATGTATAGCTACTCATACTATTTAGGGGCATGATTTTTAAATTTTTAGTGGTAAGGATTTAAGTTTTGTGCATGAATTCACTCCCGGTGAATTTTGATTTTGAAAATTTCATTTTTTCTGTTTTTATATTGTATTCATTTGTTTCTCAAAGTATCAGAATAAAACACCAGTAATGGACTGTATATCCTTAGCTATTGAATATTTTTTATGAATTGTACTTATTTTTGCTGTCCAAAACAATTATATAAAATCATATTTTTACAATTACGAAATAAAATTGACCAAAATTGACTATTGTCACATTTATCCACTGTTGTTAATCTAGATGTACTGTTACAAATTTTCATATTCAGTTTTATTGACCTGATATTTTTTTAGGATTCCCTCTACCAAAGTTGTCGATATTGTTCAAGACGTAATCTTGGATGAGAATGAATTTGAGTCCGAAAATGAATGGATTCCCCAAGACGAAAAAGTGAAAAAGAATAAATTAAAAAGGGAAAAGCTTAAACAAGAACGAAGAGAGCTCAAAGAACAACTCAAAAAAGAGAAAAAACTGCGAGGAAATATAAAAATAAAGAAGCCAAAGAAAGATAAGAAGGAAAAAAAGAGTAAGAAACATAAGGAACTGAAAAGGGAAGATCACCCACCACCGATGGAACTAGATGAACCCATAATTTGTGACATATGCAATGAAACCTACAAAAACAATGTTTCATTCGCGCTGCATTCCATCTCCCACAGTGATGATAGAAAGTATCATTGTCATCTTTGTACCTATCGCAATGCATCTAAATACCATCTTGAGATGCATGTTAGGGCCCACGAGGGGGCCACCAAGTATAAATGTGAAATTTGTAATAAGGCTTTTACAGTCAGTACCCATGCCATTGAGCATAAATATTTTCACACAGGTGAAAAACCATTTCAATGTGAAATTTGTGGAAAGCACTTCATGTTTTCTTGGTTTTTGGCATCTCACCGCCGCACTTCCCACTATGAAATTTTGACAGGCAGCCCTCTCGTCAAATTTGACTGCACTATATGCAACAAACATTATGCATCTGCTTCTGGTTTGCGGAGACATAATCTCAAGAACCACAATGAGGCAGGCATTGATTTATCGGTACTCTGTGACATCTGTGGAAAGCAATTGTCAAGCAGAGAGAAATTGAAATTTCACAATCGCACCCATACTGGGTATAAACCTTATGGATGCCAGGTCTGTCCTAAACACTTTTCCAAGAAAGAGCAACTCATCGAACACACTCGTGTACATACTGGTGAGAAACCGTATGTGTGTAAGTATTGTGGCAAAGCATTTACTCAAAGAACACCCTTGAGAATTCACGAAAGAACTCATACAGGGGAGAGACCGAATATCTGTCCAATCTGTGGTAAAGGGTTTATTTCTAAAACTGCCGTCGAGAGTCATATCAGAAGCTGTTTCAATCATCCCCAAATTCTCCTACAAGAACCAATTGTGTACCCTCCCTATTATTCTTCAAGCAGTACCCCTATGACTCCTATGACGCCTGCTTCTGATATTTCTGAAATTGAGCATAAATTTTCTCTCTCTGATGCTTTTCTGGACCCTAGGCAGCATGTCAATGTCATCGGACATGCCACACAAATGTGAAAGTGAAAATTTATTGTATTTCGTTTGAAATTTTCTTCAATTTTGGTATTTTTCATGTACATAATTATTACAAATTTGTACTTTCAAGCTAAAACTGGCCATATTTCATTAATAAACTCATCATCAGGTAGGTATTCTATCAATGCATACATTACCAACTTCCAGAATTTGGATTTTTGAAAGAAATCGTTTAGATGTGGCCCTATTACAAAACGGGTAAAAT
>WOGP01010556.1:0-10276 GCA_015342065.1 Leptinotarsa undecemlineata
CTTTTTTATTGATTGACGCATTTCAACGTAATTTACATGTTACCCATTTGAAAATGTCACAAATCCAGTGGTGTAGTCAGAGTTTTTCTAAAAAAATCGCTAGTAATTTTTTTAGATTTTTGACCTTGAAAAATAAGATTAGTTGGCCCTGGAAATTGAGATTTATTCATGATATTTGGTGTCCTAATAGACTTTTTGAATATCTACGTAACAAAAAAAAATCATTCCAATCGGTTAAAAAAAGTAAGTTTTATAAGGGTGCTTCCATCTTAAATGGGTCACACTGTACAAGCCTTCTATGAATTAGCGAGTTGTATTGAAAAACAAAATTTAATTAAAAGTGGCGCTGCTATAACTGCGCCGTGGAAACCACCACGGCCTCATAAGATACAAAGATCAACTGAAGAGCAAGACCAAAATGCTCCGGAAACAAAATGAAGGAGTAAAAACGAAATCTATTCGAGAACGAGAGGAACGATATTTGAAATTCGAGAACAAACACAAGTCGCAAACACCAGAGAGAAGAAACAAATAACAGGCATCAAGCAAGAAGTATGTGTTTAAGGAATAAAAAAACATTCAGAACCTCAACCCCGAAGAAATGAGCAAATTATTGCATCCGATATGTAACACAGAGTTTAACCTGACTGAAAGCGAGTCCCCAGGTATGGTGCAGTTGTCAAGGATTATTCCTCATACCTACGCGACGGTCTATTGTACTGGAAGTAGAAAAAACTAGATGAGACAGCGGTTATACATCAATTAGTTGGGTGGGTGTTGGACAACCCCAAAATAGCCAAGCAGGAAGACACCTTGACAGTAAAGTACCCTGTAATATCTCGTGTAGAAATGATACCAACGATACGACCTTTGCAGCTCGTAGAAAATGCCTTTTGAGTTTGTCGAGGAAACAATGAACGAGGGCAAGATCATAAACATACGACAAAAAACAGCGAATGGAAGAAAAAGTGTCTAGAAAAGAAATTATGAAACACATAATTCAAACATAGAGCTATCGGAAATGACAGATAGAAAGGTCTTAACCTGAAGACCTTGGAAATAAACGACTTGGTCCAGCTATGAATGTATTGAATGTGTGTTAACTTCTCCAATGAACGAAAACAGGAGAATTATAGACAACCTTCGATTTGAATCTATGTATCAAGTTGCAAAAATTGAGTGAGTTAGATCGAATATTAGTTAAACACATCAGTTCGGTAATCAGTTGTAGCTACGCTTAGTTTTAGTTTGTCTTATTTGATAAATTATTGGGACAATAAATTATATTCTCACAGTGGACAATTATTTTACCCACCATGCCCAGTGTCCCTCTATTATGATTGGTGGTTGGTAACTCTAATCTGGACCTTCGAAGGGTTCTTGGTTTTGGCGATACAGGACTTGCCTCACACTGGTTTTAAACGGAATTCAGAAAAGCCGTTCATGTATTGAACAACTATGCTATTCAACCAGGTCAGCGTGGAAATTTGGAACATACTGAAAACTATAATTGAGCAGGGAAATGTGTGCATTGAACCAAAAAATTGGTCAATCCGAAACGTGATGTGGTTTCGAATTCTCAAGAAGAAATCGCCGACTGTGCAAAATATGATTATGGATAAAAACATTCGTAGAGTCTAAACTTCTAACATTTAATGAGAAACTGTCAAGTTAAATTGAATAATTTAAATTTTCAACTGGCCCTTATAGCGAAATTTCGAAAATTGAACCATTACTTGAGATCCAGCATTCCTGCTGAATTATGTTTTGCAGCACCAATAATAAATATATTGTTCTGGTTTCAGTAAAACTGTGAATTCAAAAAATTTTCAGTTAGTAAACAATCACTATTTTGGAATATCTTTCTTATTTATTATAGCAAAAATCATAGTGGGAAAAGCAAATACACTTGTGTAGTATCAATTACGTGCTTGTTATAAATAGAATCAAGTCGGTGCAGCCCAAATAGAACATTGCAACGGTATAATCGTACCTAATTTGCTATTCGTAGTTTGTATCGTCTTTACTCGTATGGCCTTGGTTACGCAAAGGAACATATATGTATACATCGTGAAGTAACGGGCAGATCCATCATATATGAGTGTTTGACGATTAATATTTCATGCATTGAGAAACAATATGCTTTCCTTCCTGCTATGTGACATAGTTTTATTGATATTTTGAAGAAGCTTCCGTTATCTGATTACGCAATCCAAACGTGAGCATACCTTAATTACCCGTCTGGCTTTTCACAAATGACTGCACTTTTTACCACGCACCTCGTTGTGGTTGATGGACTTCATTTGAGAGTCATCATTCAGCCATTAAAATTTCGATAGAATAATTCCAATTAGTTTTTCTGCAAGTGTATTTCAAGATTATTCTTTCATATTTATATGATTATGAAAATAATATCAACATCTATCCCCCGAGGATAAAAAATGACAACTTCAAATTGTATCATTTTTTGAATGAATCTTTAGGGAAATAAAGGCTTTGGCTTTCTATTTCTCCACCTTTATACAAGGAAAGGAAAAAGCAATTGATTTTGTGTATGGCTCTTCAGTTTCCTGAAAGAACGTTGCCTGCAAGTGCTGTTGATGAATATCTCTCAAATAATTTAACCATCGACGCTGGTATTCCTCAGGGATCAATATTGTCTCCAATCCTCTTTTTATTGTATTTCAACGACTTGTTGGAAAACACCAAGCATCCAATATATTGATTTGCTAATGACAGCACACTTGTCTCGTCATCACATTTGGATTCCAGGACATCGGCTGCAGATGCACATCTTCACCGGCAGCAGGAGGATAAATATCTTAATGAGGATCGAGAAGTGATTTCGAATTGGGGTAAAAGTAACCAGGTTCAATTTAATGCCATAAAAACCCAGGCATCGGTTTTCTCCAAAAAGATAAATGTTTACGCTATCTGCTTCGATAAGTTTGTTGGTGGTTAAAATGGACACCAAAGTATCTTGGCATAATCATGTCGCTGGAATTGCAAAGGCTGCTTCTCAAAAGCTTGGAACACTGTTCCGAACCAGAAAACAGTACACACCTCAGCAACTTTTGATGCTTTATAAAACTCAGATCAGACCTTCTTTGAAGTGTTGTTCTCATATATGGAGCTCCGACTTCAAACTGCTGGATTCCATTCAGAAAAGAGCCATCCGCCTAATTGGAGGCGCGAACATCACTTGCAACCTTGATAGTCTGGACCATCGGAGAAAGGTTGGAGATTTGGCTTTCTTCTGTAGATACTTTCACGGGAATTGTTCAAGTGACCTGGCATATTTGATTCCGCCAAAAGCGGTGCATATCAGAGATACGCGACGGACTGTTACTGCTCATCGTTTCAGGGTTCAATTCAATACACGTCGAACTTCACAATTTAAGAACTCATTCATTTGGAGAACGGCGTTTATTTAGAATAAACTTCCTGAGAACGTTTTTCCAAATGGATTTGATCTCCGGCGATTCATATCCAATGTGAATCAGTACTATCACATAGACACCGATCTAAGAGCGCCTTAAGGATTTTCCTGTAGTTCTTGTGTTTCATCATTGAAAAAATGGAATTGATTCAGATATCATTCACAGGATTTCTAAACAATATCGTATACATGGAACACTGTCATCCTCAATGGAGGACATCGATGTTTCGGAATAAGATACTTGTCTTCTTTCAAAACATCGATTTTGGATAGTGTTAAATACTATCCACAAAATTTCACATAAACATTCAATTTCTGCTTGACGTCAAAATTAATAATAACATGAACATTCCTGACGACATTCTTCAGATAAAGCATTCACAGAATAAAAAACCCAGGTAAAAACCAGCATACATTCACTTTAGACTGCGATATTTTACTTTCCTTCGAGTGCTGAATACAATAGCCAGAGTTTCAGATTGAGAAAACAATGTAAGAAAATATTAAAATTTCAGAGTCGACTCATTTCAGTTCTTTCACAGATGAACCCATCCCTATCACTCATGTTATGGTGGAAGATTTTGGTAAGTCATTTCTTACACAGTATGGCGCTTTTAGGGGGTTCATATACGTAATAAGTGAAAGGAAAATGATGTTCTTACCGGTGGTGTTCCGAACGCAATATCGGAATAAATTATTCAAATTGCTCGAAAATCCGGAGTTCTAAAACAATTTCTTTCACAAAATTTCTTAAATTTATCGGTATTTAAAAAAAATCCGGCGCTCGCTATATGTCATACTTCTCCGGTGAGTGTTTAGGCACGCTATACTTTTTTAAAAATGTTTTTTTATATTTTTAAAAATTATTTCCTACAGGCTATTTTTTTATTATTCTTGTATGAAAATCATCACGCCACACCATTCCTACGGTCCAAGACACCCGCCATAATACCTCCCTCAAACATGTCAATTTTCAAAAGCGGCGGGTTTAGTCTAGGTAGTATTAGGAGAATAGCTCGTGAAATGAAAACTATTGAAAATGGTGAGTCATCCTCGTTTTCAACGTCCTATTAAAAAAAACAGAAATGCATCAATATCAGATTTTGATGATTTCGACAAGGGCATTCTTCGTCGATATAAACTGAGAAAAAAATCTCACCTTACGCCGCATCGTTGACGAAATTGGTTACAAGGGATCATGGAAAACCGGCATTACAGAAGTTACTAAGAAATGTTCTCAGAGACATGAAAAAATGCCGTGAAGAAAATCGAACAATAATTGATATGGATGAAACATATATCCGTGCTTCACATATACATATGAGAAGAGTTGGAATGATGATTTGAATGAAGGGTTGCTTCATCAAATCGAAAAGGGCAGAGACTTATAATTGTGAATGCAGGAGGAGAACATTGATTTGTGAAAACTTAATAACTAATATTCAAATCCAACAAAAAATTAGACGACTATCAAAGCGAAATGAATTACGACAATTACAAAAGGTGGTTGCAAGAAATGTTAATTCCCAATGTTTCAGAAAAAAGTGTTTTGGTTATAGACAATGCCCCATACCACAATGTTCAGTGAGAAAAGTGCCCAAACATGTCCTCGACGACGTAACATTCATCACACAGGTGATAGGCTAAAAATTGATCTCCATTCTATCATGAAAATGCATAAACGTCGATTCAAGTTTTATGAAATTTATAGAATTATGGAAAATCATCGTCACACTGTACTCAGATAGGCTCCTTATCCTTATGTAACTCTTGCATGATTCAATGAAACACAAGTTTCTTTTTAGATATCCGGATTTTCATGAGATATAAGTAAAGAGTTATTATCAACATAAATTGTTAGTCCTATGTTTGGGAACGATTTCGTAATTTCATTAATGTATAAAAAGAAAAGAACCGGGCCCACGACAGAACCCTGAGGAACACCCATATCAAAATGAGCCCCAGAAGATTTGATGTCCTGAAGTGAGTTGTTATTGAAATATTTCAAACTGACAAACTGTGATCGGTTTTTAATGGAAGACTCAATTCAACTGAGAAAAACACCTCTTATACCATAGTTGTATAGCTTCGATATAAGGATGTCATGATCAACACAATCGAATAGTCGACTCAGGTCACAGAAAATATCGTAAGGAATATCCCTACGATCAATTCAAAAGTGATTAATAGCAGTTGTAGTTGATTTTTTTCTTCGAAAACCATGGTGGCTGCGAGTTAAAATGTTGAAATCATTCAAAAGGCATTCAAATTTTTGGGAAGCTGCTGGATATTGTTATAGGCCTATAATTTTCCAAATTTTCAGAGTATTCTTTCCTGTATAGGTATAACTTTCCAGATTTTCAGTTCAGAAGGAAATTTACCGGGTTTGAAAGAGAAATTCACCAATAATGTTAAAGGTTCAATAATAATGCTGAAAATTCTTCTCAAAATAAATATGGGAACTTCATCAGGACCTGAAGATGATTTATTTTTGACCTTGTTCAAAAAATAGAGTAGTGACTGGAATCACTACGTATCACACAAACATTTTGAAAATTGTAACTACTTCCTACTCAATTTTTATATTTCCACCTTTACCAATATTGATAACAGTATCCATTAACATACTTGTTGAGTAAAGATCGTTTGTCACTGTAATGACATACCAGCCACCAATATAGTTCAGTGATTTAACCACGACCTCATTCAACATACCTTCTGAAATAAACATGGAATTCTCGACTACCAGTACCAAGAAAGTAAAAGCTGAGGCGGAATCGAGATTCAAGGACGACGGCTTTTTTTCATAGAAATCCAGCGCACATCATCTAGAAACTATTTATCAAACAAATGTCAAGTCGCGACTCATTTATGATTGGAATCTAGCAGATATGACTCAAATGTTTTAAGGAGGAAACATAACTTGGTGAACTGAAGAGTGAGCAGAAGTGACTGTGGAACAAAATGTTTTAATGATTTAATAATTCATGATAAAAATGAATGAAATTTTATATACATCTTGAGAATGAGGTATGTTATCTCTCATAAATGCTCCATTGCATTACTACAATTTGTCGGGGAAGAAAAAACTAAACTCATAGGGTACTCAGGATTCGTATATTAATCGAATGAGAATTTTTTGCAGATACTAGGTTTCAATAAAAAAAAATGATCCAATGAAAGTTTTTCATGAGGCAATATTATTTTTGCTAATGCAGTAGTCTGCCATAATTTTAGAATTTTGAAAGTTGAAAAACTTCTAGTGAAGCATTTTTAAATGATTAAATTCCTATAGGAGGATAAAACTTATTTATTTTTGCATACAATCTAAAATAATTTATTCCACTGTGATTTCAAAATATTAATAACCTAAAAGATAATGAATAGTCTGGAGATTAAATAAAAGTGATGCTGCAAAGAGGCTTTTCTCATAAAAATAATATTAGTAATAATATATCATTTAGTACCCAACAGAAACCATGATCATGATGAAGAAATAAGAAGGAAATAAAAGACTGTGAGACCAAGGCGATTATTTCTTTTTTTGTTATCAACGAAACCAGTTTCATTCCCACTACATATTTATGATTCAAATGACTGTTGAGATATCTATAAGGATATTTTCCGTTCTTTGTTGAATGGTAAACACCATTGTTAGAACCTCAGCGCTTGTGTCGCCATATTAACATTATCCTGAGGTGGGTTAAAGGGTACGACCCGACTCTTTAGTCAAGGAAGCGGCTGGACTGAGAATTTTAGGACCCAGTGGCACCTACGGCCTGATGACTTCGACAATTTCGGAACTAGCCAAATGTTACACCCATGCTCAATCCCTAAAGAGATGGGATGGAATCAAAGAATGCAATCTTGTCATGATCTACTTGGGCAACCCTGGGAAGCTGGCACCGAAAAAATATCTGGCGATGACCAGAACAATTCTACGCTTTACAGTAGGATTTCTGACTGGCCACTGTCAACTAAGGAAACACCTCCATAATATGGGGCTAGTGGACCCACCTCTATGCAGGATGTGTGAACAGGAATAGGAGGCTGTCAAGCATATCCTATGCGAGTGCCCGGAGTTATCGCCAATAAGAGCGTGTGTGTTCGGTGAGTCTTGGCCTACACCTGCCCATATAAAGGAGATGTTTCCCAGTGACCTGTCCACCTTCCTGGAAACAAAAGGATGGACGATGACCTAGGAGGACAACTCCTCTGGAGTACTATGGGCTACACTCACCCTCCCTACTCTACAGATACAGATACCATTGTTGGAAATAATTCAGTGAATGTACCATCTGTTCTCAGGAAGAATAAATGAAGAATAATTTAACAAAAAAAATAAAGAATTATCTACCTAGGCCTTTTTAGTAATGCGCGGTTAACGTTTGGTTCTTATTTTTTGAAAACTTTCTTACTAATTTGTCGTTAGTGACTACCATATAAGTACTAAATTACATTATTTCTTATAATAATTCTCAACGGAATATCGTAATTCTTCATTATTTTATTAAATATGTGTTATGTAATGTAATAACACTTTCCATTTGAGATTTTTGGAGTTGAAGTAATTTAACTGAAAGTTAGCCTACAAAATGCCGCCCTCAAAAATTAGTTTGTGGTGTTTTTGCATTTATTCAGATCTACTGAGGAGCTGAAATATAAAGGTTAGTAACTTGTATCTGCTTACTATATATTTTAGAAAAAAATACAAGTCCATGTGCACTGTGAAAAAAATATACGTCACTATACGTAGGTATAGTATTGAATAGTCGTATAAAAAAATTATTATTCACCTATATCTATACTGTGTATTTTCTATGCTTCTCTTATCATTTATCTGTCTTTATATTGACCACCCTTTTTGTAATTGAAAGGAAAAAAGAAATGTGAACCACAGATTTTTCTTTTCTCACGGACCTTTATATTCATATTTAATTTGTATTTTTTCCTGTATATCTCATAATCAGTTCATTCAGTAATATTTGATGTTACGCAGTATTTTGAAATCAGTTATTGACATTCCTACCAGGTATTTGGATTCTCGTCCACCACCTTAAATAAATATTGCACGTGTTTGCTGTTGCAAATGAGAACATCAATTATTTTGGTTATGTACCGAAAATTTCTACCAGAATGTTGTATAATTGTCAATTTTGCAACCTAATTGAGGTAACAAAACAAACTGAACGATTTCTTTAAGCTGAACATGAAAGTCATTATATGGTGTGTAGAATAACTCCTAAAAGATAGATGAAACTCAGTGAAAAATTTGTATTAATAGAAATGCTAATACTTAATATTCGTAATTATTTTATTTGCGATGATTCAACAATCTTTGTTTTAAGAGTAATTCAAAATGTTCAATTTTATGGTACAAATGAATTGAGTGCGTGAGAATATTAAAAAAGTTACATAAATTATATGACAAAGTAGGAAAAACTACACATTCTGCTGTAGCAAAAAACCTGTCAGATTTGCGAACACCTAGAGAAAAAAAGACAAGAAGCAACGAGTTTGGTCACACCATGTATACCTTCATTTCGTGATCGGTGCTAGGTATATGTTTTTGAAAGATGAAACATACAGGGCGTTTCCTAAATACGATACGAAACTCCAGAGGGTGATACGTTTGGTCGTTTAAAAAAAAAGTTCTCGTGAACATATGTACAGAGTTGCATCGTTTCTGAGATACATGGCGTTGAAATTCAAAAAAGCGGCATTCATAAAATATCATGAATATCCTTACAACGATTTGGTTCAAATTTGCCACAGTTGTTTGAAGTAATGAGGCGCTTATTTACCCCTAACTAGATTGAAATTAATAAGTCCAGTGGCGTCTCAGTGGGCACCACAGCTAACAATATTGGAAAAAAAGTTGGTACACGACTGACTTGTTGTAGTTTTTACCTATTTTAGGTCCCGGCGCATGCGACAGGATTGTAATATAAATAAGATTCGTTTGTTTCATGTCGTTTTGTGTTTGTGTTGCCTCGAAAATTTGGTTGTTGCAATGTTTTTAATTTTTTGTTAAATAAGTTTCTCATATGTTTGATGGGTTTCAAAAAAATAATATTATCAACACAAAAAAACTACTTTTCGAGCCCTTTTTCAGAAAAATTATTGGATCACTAAACTAGTTAACTATAAATAACAATGTTCAATAGCACAATTATATTATAACCTTAACCTAACATTTGATTACTGGTACTAATATTAAATTAATGAATATTTAAAGGTTAAATTAAAGTGCGCCGAGACCTAAACTAGGCAATGTTCGAAATAGTTATTTCTTCCAGTTTGTATATGAAAAAAAAGTCAATGCTTGAAAACACAACTTTTGGTATCATATGTTTTTGTATCATTTTCAATTTCAGTGACGAAATAAAAAAAACAGGTTCTTATTACAAATTTGAAACTCAGAGAAAAACGAAACAAGTTGAAATATACGTATATACAGACTGGTCCAACGAAAAGTATGCACCTTGCTTTTCTCCTTTTTTTGTAACTTAACGCCAAAATACTTGGACAAGTCAATTTTGCTTTTGACGGGGACACATTCTAGATGTATGTTTCTACCTATGCCTTCAACCCCCTAGCGAGGGTGAGTAACAACCCTAAAATTTTGAATAGAAAGTGGGGTCGAGTGATATATCATTTGAAAGAGCACAAAATTATCTTTCTAATGATACCTAATTTGTTGTATTTCACTCAAACAAGTAGGTATTATGAAGAAAAACAACTACAACCCAGTACTTTGAAATGTGTAATTGACTTAGTAGAATCCTACTTCAGCAAGTGCTGAAAATGTGACCTATTTGTTTCCATACAATAATA
>WOGP01010557.1:0-10276 GCA_015342065.1 Leptinotarsa undecemlineata
ATGGAAAACACTGCCATCCTCACTGGTATACATATATATGTTTCATCTTAAGACACTTGTCCCAAGGCTCGTCAGTACCAAATTGGATAACATTATAGAAAATACACACAATCCTTTCATGAATTACGATTTTTTATGTCACGGAATAAGCTTGATCTGCTTATGTCATCGATGACATCGTAATGACATACATTCATCTATTTGTTTTAATCCCAGCCAAGAGGAATCTTATTTGTATTGAAGGGGTTATATTTTTAGGAGTGATTAATTTTTGGGAAAGAAAGTTTTTGGCTTTCTACTACTCCATCTTGATACAAAAAAAAGAGGATAAGGGAATCTTCCAAAGAAAGGAAGGAAGTAATCAATTTGAAAATAAGTAACTAAGGTATATCTTCTAACATATTTTGAAGTTTCCTGAAAGAGGTTGAATTAATATTCGTGATCTGAAGAATTAAATCTTTTATCCTGATCTCGACAACAGTCAAATATTATTTAATATAGACAACCCTTATATCTCATATACACCCTTTTGTGGAGTAATAATAGTGTTATCGGCTTTTCACTGATATCGCGATATACTTTGTTGTGTATCTCGGGCAACGGAAAGATTTATCAATACAGTGACAAAATGTCAACTGTGATTGCCGATTGCGATAGACTTGAAGAGAATTCTTCGAAAAAACGAGAGCTTTCTAAAAATACCGTCTTGGACGAATTATGCAAAGATCCAAGGTAAGAAACCGTACAGTTCAATATAACTATCGAGTGACATTGTATTCCTAATAAATTTTAAGGATGACCAAAGAATTCTTGAAGAAGCATTGCAAAGAGCACAAGTTGTACCAAACACCACACCTGAATGATGTGTTATATCTTCATTTCAAAGGATTCTCTTATATAGAAAATCTAGAAGAATATACAGGTTTGAAATGTTTGTGGCTCGAAAATAATGGCATACGGAGAATCAGCGGTTTGGATAATCAAAAGGAATTGCGTAGTTTATTTCTGCACTATAATTTGATAAAGAAAATTGAGAACTTGGAAAACTGTCCGATACTCGATACATTGAACATATCCTACAATCAAGTGAAAAAAATTGAAAATTTGGGTAAAAACTTTCATTTTCTAAATATATTTTTTTCTTATGCTACTAAATACAGAGGCTATTCAAGTTCAAATCTATGCATGAACATCTCGTAAACGGTGAATGATAAAGGGAAAGTTGAATAATACCAAAAATCCACTCGTTTTATTTGGTTCCGAAGATATGCGAAAAAACTCAAAATTTCAAATCCAATATTTGACTGTATTGTTTTTGTTCGCAGGAATAATAATAATGTATTTGCACTTTGTCACGGAAACTTAGATTACTTGTAGCTATCAGAATATGTTGATATATTTTTATACAGGGTATCGTCCGACTTGGTCCCCATTAACTTTTATAGTCATTTCTTGACCGTGTTTATATAGTATTTGCAAATTGAATTTGTATCGATATTCCGTAGAGTTTAGATAATTTGATGATAATTTGGTAGTTTTTTTTCTATCACGGCCTTGATAAATGCTTGAATTGAAGCAATTTGTACTCACTTTATATACCTACTTGTGGTGCACTGTTTGGAAGCTTTGTGGTGGTAGTAATGAATATTACTGGAGTTTTATCAGAACACTCGACACGTGTTTTCATCACCAAGTGATCATCTTCAAGAGGAAGATTATACTCTTAAAGATGATCATTCGGTGATCGAAACGCGTGTCGAAGTGTTGAAAATAACGATTAAGTGTTGGGATAAAACTCCATTGAGATTCTCTCTTTATGTACTTCAGCTGATTCTCAAAAAGTATCCTGCCAATCCATTCTTGTTTAAACAGATTAATCGAGGAGTAGCTGGAATGTATTGATTTCACAAACCTTTAATATTATCAGTAAGGTTTTCCTACCTGGTACAACAATTAGAATTTAAAAAATGTATGTCTCACCCAATTTTGGCTTTGGTAGTGTTCAATGGACACTGGTAAAAGGCTGGTACCTCTAGACGGCAGATCTATATGAGACCCTTATGTATTTCAAAAAGTTCTAATGTTAATTACAAACCGGTATTTCTGATGAGTGATAAGAGATGAAATTCATAAATAAGAAGACATAGACGGCAGGGATTTCAAAATGACGTTGGCGATATTTCTAAGTACTTAAATTTCTGATTGTAATGAAAAGTAACGTCAATTTTATTCGAGAAAATAGCGAGATCTGAAAGCTGATCTTATATGTCATAACACTTTTCGAAAAACATGTTTTAATAATTTGTACCCTCGAAAAATTCCTTTCTGTAGACGCAAGTGTCACAGATGTTGTTTTGGATCGTTAAAAAACCAGCTTGATGTGACCTACCCAATAAATTAGGAGAAGGGGGCCACGTACCCCAACGAAATTATAAGGGTGGATAGAAAACCGGATGTTGAACAAATCAATTTGTTCGTCCGTCAAAGTGACAAAAAAAAAAGAATTAGTGAGATAAACCAGGAGAAGGGGGCCGTGTGCCAAAACAAAAAAAATCAAGTGACTGGAGAACTGACAGTTGCGTGAAAATAGCATTTCAAATCAATTTATTTTTAGTCACTTTCTGAAAAAAAAGAGGGAAAAGGGGGTCGTATATTCGGAATTTTGAAATATAATATTGATGGCTGAATTAGTAAACGGTAAAATATAACATTTATAAAATTTCACATTTACACAGATACAAGTTCAATTGATATAATTGGCAAATTTGAGTTTGTAGAAAAAGAAGTGAATATATTTTTTTGAATTGGTTGCAAAGTTCATTGATCAGAAATTTGTTGTTTTATTTTTTCACC
Organism: Leptinotarsa undecemlineata; assembly: GCA_015342065.1. Lineage (NCBI taxonomy): Eukaryota > Metazoa > Arthropoda > Insecta > Coleoptera > Chrysomelidae > Leptinotarsa > Leptinotarsa undecemlineata. The sequence goes on from WOGP01010557.1 coordinate 2,854, forward strand.
CACATCTCTTATGATCTATTATTTCTCAATTGTCGCATGTTATAAGGTTTCCTTTGGCAAATCCCATTATGTAGGGATCACAGTATGAACATTTCTTTCTCATATTGTCAGATAGTTTTTAGAAATAATAAAACATAAAAGCTTCACAGTTGCTTGTCATGTTGAAGAACATTATTTATTGGCCAGTTTCCAACATCTATCAGTAGGGTACAAAAGTTATGATGGTTTTTATAATACTGCAGATACTAGAGGACTGAGAAATATAAAAAAAATTCAATTTCAAGATAACTACTGCCAAACAAAAATGGTAAGCCCCTGGATTTGGATTAATATCTGAAAAGTTTTGAAGAAATGGAAAAATTATCAATATCAGAAAGAAATTTCTTAGGAGAGAATGAACATATTTTCTTTGATAACAAACAAGGAACAATCTGATATAAATCGCCGTTTGCTTCATTGTTGATATTAAAAAAAATATCAACTGAAAAGTTTGTGAGCCAACCTTTTCTTGAAAGTGTTCAGAAATCATCGTTGGTAATTTCTTTTATAACATATGGTGAGTTGTCGAAAGTAGTGATAATATAAAATTTATAATAATTTGGATCGGACACTGAATTGATTGGTAAAATTGATAGATTTTTCAGACTTCTTCAGTTACACCTTATTGGCTTATCTGTGACTTCAGCCAAACACGGCAATAAATAAAATTCAAAAAATTCTCGTATTCTTATGACCAGGCCCTTTTGTCAGGTTTCTTCTGGATGAATGTTTTCAACTTTATTTGGGCATTTAATTTCGATAACCCCGTCCTCTTCTATGAAACCATCTGGCGAGGTAGCAATATATTGATGTTTTCTATGAACATACAATCCAGAGGGAAAACACTGAACTCCCTTTAACATCTCATAAGCGAGCAATGCATTTTTTTTTTGGTTTTCAGCATGTCTGGATTTTGATTTTTGGAAACCTTACCAAATGAAGAATCCAACCAAATAAAGAAGCAGTAACACTTTTTCTTCTCTCAGCAAACCATTTTTTACAATCACTTCACCCCCTAATATTAGTTTCTAGTTTTGAGTACTTCAATTATTTGTTTATACTCTTTGATAAAATAATTGAAACATATTATGACTTTTCTATATGGTGGCATCTTCTTTACCGGTAATCAGGAGCCTTTCAGACGTAAATGAAAATTCACAAATTATGGTTCATCGTCCGCACTAGGTATAACCTCTTTTTTACATAAATCGTGTACTTAAAGCCGTTACACCTATACCATAGTGCAGTTTCATTTACCCAACTTCCTTGGGAAGACAAACCCTTGTCGAACATTTTTTGTCAATAACCGAATTTTTTCATTCCTTTCAGTTCAATTGTGAATCGCAAACTTTTCGTTATATTCAAGAATGACGTACTACTACATTTTTGCCGCATCTGTTTGTTTAAAATATTATTTTTTAAACTTCCGAAGCTTCTTTCTACAGGGGCATCATTTTTATTTTGTGTTCATTCATTAGTAAGCTTTTCCAGAGAAAAAAGTACGGTATATACTTTTTTATATCAAAATCTATTGGGTTGTGATATTTATTATATACGGGTTATAGAACGGGTTATTTTTATATACCTACTGCGTTAATCACAGCGCTGGTAGATGAAGATTCTATATACACTTTCCAAAAAATAATTTTTCCTCACAACATATTCTCAGAAGACTCTGATGACATGTCTAAAAACGAAGGTGTTTGGTTAAGAACTGGGAACTACACATAATTTCTGGTATCCTAACTCCAATAAATTACAGTTGCAAATTTCAAGTACAGCTGCTAGGATTAGTAATGTACGAATTTCACCGTCTTCATTGAAACATGCTTTTATATCTTCATTAATGATTCTCATCATATGAAAGCAGCAGATGAAAATTTTGATTTTGATTTCTAGAAACGGTTTGGTTTTCGAAATATCTTCGAGATCAAGATACTCTTTGAATTCCACATTATTCAAAGCTATTGAAGTAGAATTGGAAAAACGAATCTGAAATCTGTACTTGCAGTACTCTTACATTGTTCAATACAAAATAACTTGTTTAAAAGTCATGCCTCGATAAATCTTGCATCATGTTCGCAAGATATCAATCTCACAACCGGACACAATCAGATGAAACTTTCAAGAGGGCGACTGGGCGCTAGGAAAGAAAACTAAATGGAAAAGTGGGTCTTGTGACACACCTTTTTGAAGCTCCTGACAAATGCTTCACAACGCTAGAATATAATGTCAATATCTTCAACTACTACAAAATGGCGGAACTTTTAATAATTACCTGAATACATTGACATTTAACTACATAATATGAGGTAATAAGCTTGAGGTCAGTTCAGAAGACGCTCGAAATGGTTGCCTTGAACTTCTTGACATATGAACAGCGTATCCGATATTTCACGTCAAACATTTTCGAACACTGCAACGTCAATATCTCTACAAATATTTATTATTCTCTGCCGTATATCCAATATTGAAGCAGGTTCAGTTTCGTACACCTTTTGCTTCAAATAACCTCATAAAAAAAAGTCCAAAGGTGTCAAATTTGGCGAGCGGGTTGGCCATTCTGTAGGACCTCGACGCCCAATCCAACGACCGGGAAAATTAGTATCCAAATGTTTTCTTACTTGTCTGGAGTAATGTGATGGTGCTCCATCATATCGAATTCATTAGGATTTGCTTCGACGATTTCAGTGATGAGAGGGTCAACAGTAGTTTCCAGCAATAACGGTAAACAAAAAATAACTCAACAAACCTTATCGAGTTGTTGGAATTGCCATATGGCAAATGAAAAGGAATAGTTCTAGAATTATCGATATTAATGTGTTTGTCTTCAGGAAATTATTGAATGTTTCGCCATTTTGTAGTAAGTGAAGATATTGACTTCATATTCTAGGGTTGTGAAGCATTCGTCAGGAGCTTCAAAATGATGTGTCACAAAACCCTCTTTCTATTACATTTTTTTGTCCCAGATGGCGCCCAGTCGCCATCTTGAAAGTTTCATTTGTCAATTTCACTTCATAATAAGTATTCATGCATCAATTCCATTATCCCAAATTTCAATTGTTTGAGTTGAGTTAAGGAAATGCACTGTATGTCTTAAAATTATAATGAATTTTTCACAATTATTCAAGCAGTAAGCATATATTTTGAAAGTGTCATTTTTTAACGAAACAAATATAGTTCCAGCCAACTGCAGAAAGAGCCGGGAAACAACTCCACAAACACATACTCCGGTGTGGGAGTCGGAATAATGATTAAAAATCCAGTTCAGGTGATAACACCTTACCCTTTATGGTCGTGATACTCGGACGGTTCACACCGTTCTGAAGAGACCATGCCCGGTACTGATGATGGGGCAAGTACCCCGAAACCGGTCTATCGGTTGGTCGTATCGACCAAATTAAATTAATTTCTGCTTTTCATAGTGTGAAATAACTTGAGATGAATCTTCCAAATCGAAGTCGTTGCACAGGTGCCTGATGGTTTTACGTCAACTCTCTGCGCGGCATTAGCTGGGTTAGTTGTTGGATATCTATCACACGTACCTACAAAGTCGTAGGTCTATATGAGAGGCAAGGAGTAAGGTGTTTTCACCTGTACCTGGAGCATGCCATAAGCATTTGTTTACAAAAAGGATTTGAAACTTCTTTTATGTATTATATGCGAGCGCTTTCGATAGCAGGCTGTACTATCATCTTTATGGCTCTACTCAAGCTGAACATTTTATCTTCTTGTTTGTTCTTTCATACGGTTAGAATGCCTTAGTACAGCTATTTGTTCTCTCCTGTCTTCTGGATGTCTCTTTAAATTTGCCTGTATTTGGGTTACACCAGGTAATATCATTTGCGTTGGACTTTCTCTAGTTTCATTGTTTCTAGGAATGTGTATTATATTGTGTAGTATATTGAATGTTAGACCTTGCTGTGTTTTGATTTGTATTTGTTTCTCGATAAGTGAATTATAACTTTTGAATTTATGGATGTTTAGGTTTTCCCAGATGTCCATACAGTTTTCTTTATTGACTAGTTTTTGTGTTTGATGTTTTTTGGTGGAGAAAAATTATGTTTGTTATATATTGCGTGTGTTGCGAGGTTTGATTTATATGTTATTGGGTTTATGTATGCTTTTTTGTGCTCATCGTACATTTGGATCAGTTTTTTCGTGGTTTAGCCGATATAGAATTTGTTGCAGTCCAAGCATCGTATGCTGAACACTCCAATTAGGTTTTTGTCTTTTTTTTTTTTTCATAGCTGTTGATTGCTTGTGTTATTTTCGTGTTCGGCTTCTAAGTGATGTTGATGTTCAAGGCTTTGAAGGTGTTTGTTAATTTTTTGGTTTGGTGACCTATATATGTGAATGCAGTCCATCGTTGTGTTGTGTTATCTGTTGGAGTAGTTTGATCCTTGTTCTGTATTTTTTGTTTGATTATATTTTTTAATTTATCTATTGTCTTTTGGGTGTATCCATTCTCGTTTGCTATTTGGTATATAATTTTCCTTTCCTTATTCCGGGCTTTATTGCTAAGTGGTATCCTTAGCATTTTGTATATGAATGCGTTATAGGCAGCCATTTTGTGTGATGGTGGGTGGTTTGAACTTGCGGGTATGGGGATAGTGGTGCTTCTTTGTGTAGGTTTCCTGTATATTGTCATTTGAATTTTGTTTTGTTGTGGTTATATCTGATAGTTATGTCCAGGTAGTTGAGTTTCGAATCGTGTTCTTCCTCTATGCTGAAAATCAGTTTTTGATTCATTTTGTTAATTTTCTTTGTCATTTTTTCTATTCCCATTCCTTTGTTTTGTGATATGTACAGGCCATCTTCGAAAAACAGCCTGTTATTGAAAGCGCTCGCATATAATAAGTAAAAGTTATTAAAGCTTCAAATCTTTTTTGTAAACAAATGTTAATATTAAAATACTGAAAATGAAGGAAAATTTGCACCTAATACCTGAACGGGGTTGGCCAAAGTGATATACACTGCCCGACACTCTCGATAAAACAACCCATTTTTACGGTAAAACATATTAGAGGGCAAAATAGGCTCAAAATTCTTTCAGATTCGTGATCAGGACTACCAACTTACTGCAAATACGCTTTTTTCTGAAAAAAATTCAGTCCTGAAAAATCCGAATTTGTCTCACTTCTCATGGAGACACCCCCTTTTCTTCCGTATTAATTGAGGTAGAATAATGAAACTGTCAGGACTGATGAAAATGCTCAGAATGCATCTACCACTTAAATGGGGTTGGCCAAAGTGATATAGACTGCCCGCCACTCGCGATGGAAAAAAAACATTTTTACGGCAGAATACAATAGGGGCAAAATCGTTCGCTTCCAATACCTGATCCCATTCATTTTATCTAAAGAGTACTCTCGGGCATCAAAGATGCAGACATTTTCACGGATTTTGACTGTATGATGCAATCATCCATTTTGAGCCTCTCTGAGGAAAATGCCACAGCCCAACATTCTCAGATTATCGAGATAGTGTGGAACAGTGTATGAAACATGGATGCATGGAAACATGGATAGCGGCATCTAATATAACTGAGGAAGACAATTCGTAAAACTAATTCTGGGGGCCGAACATCCAAATTATATCCCAATCAAAGATTCACATCTCAAAAACTGCACATTTTTGAGCTTTGGCTGTGGACACTTTCAATTAGCACATCAAGAACTATAACATCAAAATTTCGTCAAAATTCATGTCAAGACATCTCTCATAAGAAATGTGCCAACCAAATTAAAATCCGTTAATTTTTAAAGAAAAAATCGCACTCGGTAAACAGATGGAATTCAGATTATTTCACCTACTTGCTGAATTGTTGTCTGAAATCATTTGAAGGGATTGAATTACATCAGTTTCACTAAATAAAAATCATGTGGTGCCCTGAAATTACCATGGAAAACAGTTGCTGATCGATATGTATGATATGTCAACTTGACAATATTGTTGAAATATTTTGATGCATTTCTTGTTTCTAGTATTCTTGTTCCTTGTATCACTGTTGTTCCTTGTATCACTGTTGATCCTGTTGTTTCTGCCATGTTTTTGTTCCCATTGTGTTCATTGTTCCTGTGTTTGTGTTGAGTATTGTTCCTGTGTTCCAGTTGTTTTCTGTTCGTGAGTTCCTGTTTATATTTCAATATTTCTATAACTCTGATTTCAGCTCATTTTGATTAACAAAATCTGTCACTTCAAGAAAAAAATTCAAGTTGTTTTAATGGTTGGTGAAGGCGCGAGGTCTTATCGTGAAGTGTCCTCTGAATTCAATAGAAGACACCCAGTAATGGTAGCTGAAACTGTCCATAAAATATATAATCTTTTCGTGAGCACCGGTCAAGTAACAATGGACAGAAAAATTGTAAAGTAACATATTCAAGATGAAACCATATCGGCTTATCAAGCTAACCCTAGAATTATTTTGAGAAACTTATCGCTTCAACTCAATATGAGCCGCAGTGCAATATGGGGGAATTTGAAGGCATAAAATGCATGCATTCTAATCCAAATTTCTACATACTTCCACCGTATAGAGTATTATTTATGAATGCAAGGAAATTATCTCAATGACAGGAATTTTTTAAAATATCTTATAAACTGATGAGGCTACTTTTACCACGAATGGTGTAGTATCTTTCCAGAACATGAGATTTTGGGCTGAACAAAATCCAAATTGGGTGGTGAATTGTAAAGACCAAATATCTCAATATCGTTGATTTTTTCGAAAATGCATTTTCCAATGTGTTGGAAAAACTACCTTTAGATGTGAGACACAACATGATTTTTAAGTTAGATGATTCACCAGTTCACAAAAGTGGCATAACAAAGGTTTGGTTGAATATGAACCTACCTATGAAATTGATTGAACCCAATAGCCTTCTCGTAGTACGACCACCACGATCCCCAGATCTAACACCACTGAATTTTTATTCATGGGAAACGTTGAAAAATTAAGTTTATAAAGATAGGCCAACAAATAGGGAAGGTCTCCGTGCAAGAATTATACGAGCGTGTAGAGAAATCACACCTAGAGAACTGAGAAGGCTCGGAGGAAATAATAGAAGGTGCATAGAAAAATGTGTTTGCTTGGAGGGAAGTTTGATAGTAGGCACAAAAATATAAAATTAACATCAATGAAATCAATTGAATTTGATTGTTTTTTAATTGAAAACGTGTACAAACGTGTACAATTTCAAGGAGTTTAAACTATATAATATTTTTCGCCACAAAAAACATTTGCTTTCTTTCAAAATAACGGGAAGATGAGAATCTGAATTAACATTAACCATCCTAAAACCTAAATGAATATCATGTTTCCATTCCACTTACAAAATTTCCAACGTGTGAAAAAGACTATTGTTTCAAATAGGATTGGGGT
>WOGP01010558.1:0-10275 GCA_015342065.1 Leptinotarsa undecemlineata
GGACTTCCATTGTCTAATATATAAAATGATTTGAAATCCCTGAGACACCTAAAAGAGAAAAATAAAAGAAATGAATATAAAAATTATATTAGGCAAAAAAACCTGAAATGAAATAACAGTGAAGTAAAATACAAGTAAAAAATAAAACAATTGAACAAAATATTAAATAAAAATAAAGTAATGAAAAAATAAAATAAAATACAAAGTTAAGAGATTCCATGCCACGTTAGTTCACGACGTTTCGATTGTTGATATCTACAATCGTCTTCGGGATACCAACAATCGAAACGTCGTGAACTAACGTGGCTTGGAATCTCTTAACTTTGTATTTTCATTTTCTTCTTTCATTTCTTCATTTTTATTTGATCTTTTATTCAATTGTTCTATTTTTCACTTGTATTGTATTTCAGAGTCATTTCATTTCAGGTTTTTTACGTAATATAATTTTCATTTTCAACTATTCATTTTAAAGGTGTCTCAAGGATTTTCAATCATTTTATATATTAGACAATGGAAGTCCGAACAAGTGAAATTCATCATGAAACATTGTCAATCAACTTCAAACAAATGCTCAATTTCCTCTTAAAGTGGCGCAATGCAGAGATTTCATCCCCCCAGCCCTCGTGCGGCAACCCCCAGAGGTCACGAACCCAGGTGTATCATCAGAGACCTATGTCTACCATCCCACCAAAGTCAATTTCCTGAAGATTTCTCGAATATACCCCCGTATTTTCAACTCAACGCTTGGACTATGAGGATTGCCTTTTGTATTTCGGGATTAGAGAACAGAAACAAATATTAATCATCAAAAACCACTTTACTGTTTTTCAAAATATTCCCCAAGAGAATCTATACACTTTTCCATGCGTTTGAAAACATTGTTGAACTACTTTTGCCACTCTGATTGAAGTATCTCCAAACCATGCATTCTGAATGCAGGAACCGCTTTTTCAGATGTTGAAAAACGTTCACCTCTCCGTTTGATTTTTACGTGCGGTAATAAAAAGAAGTAATTTGGTACCCAGTCAGGACTATACGGCGTATGACTCAGCAAATTGATGTTTTGGGTGCTTAAAAATGCAGTTGTTTGAGCCGATGTGTGAGAGCTCGAATTGTAGTGGTGAAGAATGATCCGTCTTCGGCGGTTGGTTTTCCTAATTTTTTGGAAGACAACTGGCAAACAAATGGTTGTGTATTACTCAGAATTGATTGTTTTCTGCATTGTTCTAGTGTTACTCATTTGGTCCCCAGCCAGGCAGACACAGAGTATGGGCTCTTCTGTTTCATTATTTTCTTAACAGAGGCGACACACACTGTCTTCCAACAGTCCAAGCCTCTGCATATGATGATTCAAATGACAGTGACCTCTAAGAAGGCCTGTTAGATATCATAGTTTATACCTACTGTGGTTCCACAATTGTTTGGTATCATGATTCGAAGAATGAATAAACGCCTTGGAGTGAACCAATCCTGGATGATCCTCTTGCCATCCAGGTGTTCAATCTTTGTTTGGCAAAGCCTAAAGCGATGCCAATGACAGGTAAGAGTCCGATGAAGCTGCTTTAAGCACCATACTTTGCAAAGGAGCAGCCTCATTGCCTTTCAGGCCAGTATGGCTAAGAATCCAGACCAGAGACAATCAGTTGAGTCTTCTAATTGAAGAAAGTCGTCTTTGGCAATTTGCTACCAATTTAGACGTTGCTCAGTAGAAACCAAGAGCTTCCAACACCACTTGACTGCATGAGCATATTTTTATTGACTTGTGTATGAGGTTAGATTCTTTAAATCTCTGCGCTTAGTCGAGCACAAGCGGAGTTAACGATTGGGACAGACGGAGAAGTCTGCAGTCGTTAAACATGCACTGTCAGAAGGAAAACACACGATTCTGTTCGAAAATACCGAGAGGCTAGCAACGTCGAATCCTTATTCAACAAGAATGTATTATATAGAGGCCATAGAATTACATAAACACCAAAAGAACTTCAAAAGAAAGGAAGAGAGAATATATCTACCAAATATCTGGTACACAACATTGAAAAGCGCTAAAATTAAGCCGAGTCATCCAAATTGCGCGGGAAGTACGTGCGAACCCACCATTAGTGAGAGAAATGAGAGCTTCAGTTTCTGTTGGTATGTCAAGGAGAGAACTTCGACCACACAGCTGCAGTTGAATAGTTTGGGGAATGTAACCAAAAAGAATCACGGAAATCCACTGAAACAAATTCTGTATTATCAGCCAAGGGGCGAGACTTTTAGTGATGTGGATACATTCAAAAAGACCATATTCATTGCAGGTTTCAATCAGGAAAGTTGATTACATCTTCAATTTCAACTATCAACTTATCAAAAATATTTGATGAATCGATAGGATGTATATCATTTCAGAAGTGAGAATAATTATTAATTATAATGTGAAAGGACCATTTCTCACCTCTTTTGATGCATCAGAAACAACTAAAGCGCGCTTCTAGAAGAGTATTGCAATACATTAATACAAAACATAGCTTTTCATAGCATTTATAGTTTCTCAAGAGTAGATTCATGGCAGTACTGATTCTCTTCAATATTATAATCGATTGTATCATGTAGGTATAAGAAATGCCAATGATTCTTCACTATCAACTCAAACTTGATGAAGAGATGTATCACAAAACTTCCCGTGCCATCAGAATAAGTGAACAGTAGCTACATCCCTTTCTGAGTAACAGGTGGGGCCAAGTTTCCGTTTGAATCTTGATTCCAAATGTAATCTACCGCCCATAAGTTAATTGCAACACATCTAATATTTGAATTATGAAATCACTTACAGGAATACCCAAGATGAGGATAGCCTTCTGTTTTGTAGTTATTGCCGTTTCGGGAGCTCTCTCCTACGGTATTGACTCAAATCCTTTATCCGATGAATTCATAGACTACATCAACAGCCAACAAAGCTCATGGAAAGCTGGCAGGAATTTTGACAAAGACACTCCATTGTCTCACATTCGTAGTTTACTTGGGGCCCTCGAATCCCCTGAACCCAGATCAATGAATGATGTCGTTGTCCACAGCGAAGATACCCCAATTCCAGAATCCTTCGATGCCCGTGAACAGTGGTCCAAATGCGAAATTATCAACGTCATCAGGGATCAGTCTGCATGTGGTTCATGCTGGGTAAGAATTTATAATACTACTCAGATATAATATCTTACGTATTTTTGATTTCGCGTATTTTTCGGTATGTTATCAGCTGGTTTCAAGCTTCTCCCAGAGGTTTTTGAGTCATTTCTCTATCGGGCCTCTACCCTCTACTTCAAACATGGATATTTTGCTAACTACAACTTTTGGAGCACTGATGATTTTTCAGTAAACTAATATGTGGATGATGTTTGAGTGGATGGAGAAATATAAGCTGTCTTTCTCACTACTATACAGTACAGTACTAAACAGTACTACAGGAAAATTCTCTAGGTGCTCTAAGTGCAGTGACCATGCGAAAGTAGCGATTCACGTTGGGTTTGAATCATTGGAGATTGAATTCATTTTGAAAACGTGTTCAGGCAGGTTATTCCATACACACGCAGTTCTTCAAATGCAAACGTTCGAGGTGTACTGAGTTGAATCTAAAAACGATGAGCAGTCACAGTCTGTTGCATATTTCTGATATGTACTGCTATTGGTGGAATCAAATGTGCCAAGTCACACTTCCCATGAAAATATAAAAGAGTGACAAATTTCCAACATTTTTCCGATGTACCAGACTATCAAGGTTGCAAGTGATGTTTGCGTCTCCAATCAGGCAGATGACTCTTTTCTGGCTAGAGTCCAGCAGCTTCAGGGTATGCTGAGGATCGGAGCTCCACACATAAGAACAAAACCCCAATGAAGGTCTGATCTGAGTTTTATAAAGCATCACAAGTGGCTGAGGTTGTACGGTTTTCTGTTTAGAAACAGTGTTTCGAACTTTTGAGGAGCAGCCTTTGCATTTCCAGCAGCATGATTGTGCCAATACATATTGGTGTCAATTTAAACCCCCCAACAAACTTATCAAAGCTGAAAGTGGATTCATCTGTCCTGACATTATCATATCCGGTACGGAGACATTTATTTTTCTGGGTTTTTCGTGGTATTGAGTTGAACCTAGTTACTTTCATCCCGATTCCGGAACACCTCTAGATCCTCATTAAGATATGCAACTTCCTGATGCCTGTGAAGATATGCATTTGCTGCCGATGTCCTGAAATCCAAATAGAATGATGAGTGTGCTGTCGTTAGCAAAGCAATATATTCGATTCTTTTTTCCAATGAATGATTGATATACAATGAAAAGAGGGTTGTAGACAATATGGATCCCTGGGGAACGCCAGCGTTGATGGTAAAAATATTCTATAACAATTTTCAAATGAAGGTGATTCATTAGCAGCGTCGCACTTGAAGTGACCAACATTCAATCCTCTTATCACATAGGTAATTACGTAAAAATTGTTATAGTAGGTGGCGCTACCTGTTGTCAATGGTAAAACTGATAACATTTTCCCATTATGCCTAATACAGTACTTCAAAAAAACAGACAAATTCACAAAAAAGTATCATGTTCCTTCTATATAGAAAGAGAACTACAAAGCAAAGAAATAATTACCTTTGTTATGCTTGTGAAGTTTCAGTATCCATTGACTCGTCCGAAGAGGAATCCCCAGTTACACTTAAATCTATTATTATTTGGTCGAAAACAGTGTCTATCATCCCGTCCAATCTACACATTTTCTCTTCTTCCTTGATCACATGGAGATCACAGCATTAGCCCAATCTTTTTTCCGTATCCGTTCCATTCCGAGTTCTAATAAACCTCGACAGCCATCTTGATTTGTACAGGATGAAGCCTGATGTTTGTCAGGAGGACAAACGGGTCATGACTGATGTTGGAGTTGTTGTTGGTATGGAGGTATGAAAGTCCTTAGACATCATTTTCGCCTTTCACGGTGTACCCCTGCCTGGCTGGGGTGGGATGGATGAAGAAATTGTTCATCTTTTTAACGGAAGACATAGGGGGCTCATTCGACAGAGTGTCGGGGCCTTCTATATCGGGAGGGGTCGTCTACAGTATAATTCATAGCTTCCCAGACTAAAGGATTTTCATGAGCTTCTGCGCAATCAAAAACTCGCTGATTTTTCAACTTAATGGACATCCGAATGGAAGGCAGCTGCAAGTCTCTGCGAATGGCTTCATTCCGCACGAACCGAGGAGCATTCACTATCGTCCTCATTAACTTATTTTGGAGTCTCTCCAAGATGGAGGTGTTGGTCGGAGCTGCTTGTCCCCAGACGCCTGAAGCATACATGATGACAGGCTTGAACATCGTGTTATAGATGGTAATTTTATTTTTTAAACTTAACTTTGATTTTTTATTGATCAGAGGGTACAGACTAATTATCCGATCCTCGATCTTTGTTTTATCGCTCATGATGTGTGGACTTATTCCTCCGAAATCTGACTATTTATAGGTCATTCGAGTGCTATACCACCTTTACTCTCTCCGCTTCTTTGGTTTTAGCATTAAATGACCATTTGGCGGGAGTTGGTCATTTTTAGCTTGATTAGAGGTTTCCATATGTTACGTACGCTAGCTTGACTGAATGTGTTGTTGGACATCATATACGCGGCTTCTTTGAATTTTCTCCTAAACCAGTGTTCCTCTTTGTGTTCACCTTGAGCCCACTTGATGTTATGTTGATGAGTCCAAACATAATCTGCTATTCTGGATTTGCTGGTTACTCCTTGCTGTGTGTGTTTCTTGTGCTCGGCAATGCGAACTTTCAAAGACCTCTTAGTTTCATCTCTTAGTGAAGCATGACCTGCTTCAGATCTGTGAACACTATTCGTAGTAGCCTCACAAAAACCAGGCCACCAAACGCGGACTGCGATTCCAAGAATTGCATTTACCGGATACCCTGCGAGTGCGGAGAATCATACATCGGTGAAACTGAGAGGCCTTTGAAAGTTCGCATTCCTGAGCACAAGATACACACACACACACAGCAAGAAGAAACCAGCAAATCCTGAATAGCAGAGTGTGTTTGGAATCAATATAACTTCAAGTGAGCTCAAACTGAAGTTATCCACAGAGACGAACACACTTGTTTAGGGGAAAATTCAAAGAAGCTGCGTATATGTTATCCAATAACGCATTTAGTCAAGCTAGCATAGAGATACGAAACATATGGAAACCTCTAATAAAGTGATAAACGACCAACTCCCGCCAAACGATCATTTCCCGCTTAAACCACTGAAGCATAGAGAGGAGAAGTGGTATAGGTGAAAGCACTTGAATGACCTATAAATAGTCGGATCTTGGAGAAATAAGTCCAGTTATCGTCCGAAGACGATTGTGGATACTAACAATCGAAACGTCTTGACGTAATTTGGTTTGGAATCATTTTTATTTTTCATTTTTTGTTAATGGTATTTTTTAATTTTCAGCTTTTATTAGTATTTCAATTTTTTTGGTTGTTGCTTTTATGTTATTTCATTATAATGCTGGCGCGCCCTCCCGAATGTATCGGGGTTTCGGGGGATAGGGCCTGACCAGCGCACACTACGGTGAAAAAATAATAAATATGATGAATTTAGTATTTGAATCAACAAAATATTTGTTAGTAGGTGGTTGACAATGTTTCATGGTGCATTTCGTTGGTTCGGACTTCCATTGTCAAATATGATATAAAATAATTTGAAATTCCTGAAATAATCAATAAAATTAAAAAGAGTAGATAAAAAAAATACAAGTATCTGAAGCAAAAAACTGAAATTACAATGAAATAAAATACGAGCAGCAATTGAAAAGTAAACAATCAACAAGAAATTAAAATTTAAATATATCGAGCCAAGTAACTTCACGACGTTTCGATTGTTGGTATCCACATTGTTTACGCATTTTGCTAACAGAGTTAGCATCATCAGGAGATTAAGAAAACTAAAATTTGTATGTTTATGTTTCTATATGTGGACTAACCCTTACCCACCGCCGTTTTATGAACAGTGACAAAGATCACATTTCTGCGGTATGTTAGTGTTTTCATATGTATGTAGACTAACTTTTACCCACCGCTTTTACTCACAGTAACAAAAATCCTTTGATTGAGGTAAAATCATAAAATGTGAGTGTTAGTTATTAACATATGAATAGAGGGGAATACATAAACAATATGACAAAAACTTAGGTGGGTTAGGTATCAAAACAGGTATAATGGTGAGTAAAGGTTAGTCTACATACATATAAAAAACCAACATACCGTAGAAACATCTATAAAAACTGTAGGAGTCTGATATCATATTTTTCCTCCACATGAGTTCAAGTGATATTCGATTATTTTTTTCACATAATTCGCAAATTTAAAGAATACTTTCAGATGGATACAATAAATTATCTTTGTTTTCGACTCATATCAAAGCATAATTAGAAAATAATCAATTAATGCACTGATAACAATGTAAAAGTTTCAAGAGACTTTCTGCTACAAAGTCCGCTATATAAAAAATAACTTGCTTGCCAACTTCAGATGAATAGGTAAAATCGGTAAATTTAAACTAGCTGGAAAATAGCGTCAGAAGTTAACCCCGGCCGTGAAATTTTACAATCTTCACTTAGAATATTTTATGTCTAAATTATATTGAATATTAGGTATTTGTAGTTCATTTGTTTGAAGGTGTTGACAATGTATCATGATGAAATAGAATTCATCACCCGAAGACGATTGTAGATACTAACAATCGAAACGTCGTGAACTAACATGGCTTGGAATCTCTTAACTTTTTATTTTTATTTTCGTTTTTCATTTCTTTATTTTTATTAATTTTTTGTTCAATTGTTCTATTTTTACTTCTTCTTAGTTGAATTCGTACATTGAAATATATTTCAATAAATAAGTATTTTTGAGAGTTTACTTACTCTTGCAATAGACTATAAAACTAAAATCTGCGGTATGTTAGTGTTTCTATATTTTTTTGAACTTAACTGCCTGAATATAACTAATGTAAATAGGCTATCTATGGGATCAACAGAAAACAAACTTGCTTATCGAAGATGAACTGAAATCCTGGTTTTACCACACCAACAACACACCACCATGGGTACCCTTGTCGAGATCGGATAAGCAAGGTTTGAGTTTTCAGTCAAATCGTAGATGGTGTATTTTTATATTTGGGCTCACTCAATGAGTCCAACATCCGTGGTTCGGCCTGGTACTACGGATGAAATCTACGCCAGGTCGAATTTGCGCTGTTTTGTGTTTGTATCATGATTACTCTGTTTTTGGGCTCTGGTTTCATCTAATTGCCTTGCAGTGGAAACTACAGTGAAAAATATAATGCAATTTCTCATTCGGCGATCGACGTCGAAGGTACAGTTTGTAAGAGACTGTCGTGTTGACCCTTATTTACTTTACCTAAGTGAAGTTTTGAGTTTTCTGTTAACTCCGTAGATAGCGTCTTTGCAAGGGAATCCCAACGACGATTGGGAGTAGGCAAATTGAGACCCTTGCGGAGGCCAGTGATAAGACCTGGAAAGTAGGCAGATTGAAAGCCCGGCCTTAACTTACAAAACCCTCAAAACGTGTCACTACCTGAGTCGTAGGCAGACTGAGACCTCAGTGTGATCATACCTTCTTAAAAATGTCTTCAAAGTCAAAGCCGAAACTTCGAACAAATGAAAACACCAGATCTGGTTGGCAGCGCGACGTTTCGTTCGTTATACATCATCATTAACCTTTTTTTTTTCATTGATTTATGTAGCTACTGTAATCACAAATCCAGCATATTAATGTACTGTAAGACGAGGTGTTTGGCTCAACTTTTGGCAATATTGACGAATTTAAAGAAACAAGAAAGAAGGACGGAGATTTGAACATTAATTGAGATATTGTGAACGAAGTAGATGGTTAGGAGTATGTGGGGTTCATAGTTTTGTATAGCCGGTATTTTGTACCCGCGGCCATCTTGAATTTGCATTATTTTCAAAGTGTACCACTATTCTACTAGTCAAGCCCCGTCATGTGATATCCATATTGAGGTAAGGTTAGGTTAAGTCAAAAGTGAGTGGGTCTATTCGACCATCCACAACAACCAGCAAGAGTTTACTGTGGCTTACACCTATTCAAACTCGACCAAATAAACCCAGCTTCTGTGGAACAGACACAAAGTATATGCTCAGCTGTTCCATGATTTTCCAAACAGAAACACACACTGTCTGAGTCTCTGCATATGATGATTCAGACGACAGTGACCTGTGAGGAGATCTTTTGGGCATCGTTGCTTATCCCTATTGTAGTCCGTATAGTAGTCCAACAACTGTTTGGTATCAAGCTTCGAAGGGTGGATAAACGCCTTGGAGTGAGCCAATCCTGAAAGATTCAAGTCTTTAAATCTTCCTGCTATACAGGTGTTCAATGTTTGTTCGGCAAAACCTAAAGCAATGCCAATGACAGATTCTGGTCCGATGAAGCTACTTGCACCACCCTCCTTTACAAGGGAGTCAGCAGCCTCATTGGCTTTCAGCCCAGTGTGGTCAGGAATCCAGACCATATACAATTTGTAAGGTCTTTCTATTGGGCAGAGTTGTTTTTGGTAATTTGTTACCAATTTAGACGTTGGCGTTGCTCGGTAGGAGTCAAGAGCTTTCAACGCCACTCGACCGAGAAAATGTTCATTGACTTGTGTATGAGGTTGGATTCTAATAGTCTCCCTACACACAATTCAATGGCTTAGATTTCTGTTTGAAATACAGTCGCATAGGTCGTATTGAGGTAGTTATGAAACAATATGTAAGCTGCGATATAAATTACATTGATACAGAATTAATTCAATGGTATTGTCATCAAAAC
Organism: Leptinotarsa undecemlineata; assembly: GCA_015342065.1. Taxonomy (NCBI): domain Eukaryota; kingdom Metazoa; phylum Arthropoda; class Insecta; order Coleoptera; family Chrysomelidae; genus Leptinotarsa; species Leptinotarsa undecemlineata. The sequence goes on from WOGP01010558.1 coordinate 9,856, forward strand.
TAAATGTGTGTACCAAATATTTATTTATTTATTTATTCACCCTAACATACCACATATATCTAATTACTAGGATGACATTATTACATACAATATAATAGATACAATATAATACACTAAAAATGAAAAGAAGTTAAAATTATAAGTCAGTTACTGACGGGGTCGATTAATAAGTGTGATGATCCGACAAAGGCCACTAGCTGTATAATGATTTTTTTCCTTAAATTTGTTAGAGAATATGTCCAATCAATTATTGCATTCAGTTCATTTGCGAGACGCAACATATCTGCAAGTGGGGCACCTATGGAGTAGAAATTTTGTATATAAAACATTGTATTTGATCTTGTCCTTCTGGTTGGAACGTGAAAATTAATCAACGACAATATATGAGGAGAGTTAAGTTTATTATTAGGAAGCCGGTGA
>WOGP01010559.1:0-10275 GCA_015342065.1 Leptinotarsa undecemlineata
ACAACTGATGGAGGCAAAAATATGTATGGTAAAAATAAAGGAGTGGTTGCACTTGTGTCAAAGGCTGTAGAAAATGATGGTGGTTCAAAACCATTAGCCTTACATTGTATCATTCATCAACAGTCCTTGTGCGGAAAATGTTTGGATATGTCTAAACTTCTAAAACCAGTCAAATCCATTGTTGCCTTCATCAGATCCACTGAGCTGAATCACCGACAATTCCGCGAGTTTATTCAACAGGTTGGAGAAAATGATTTACCATATCATACTGCCGTACGCTGGCTTAGTTGCGGAAAAGTCCTTAAGTGCTTTTTTGAACTTCGAGCAGAGATCGAAATTTTTTTAATGAGAAGCAGCGCCCTTTTTGCCGATTTAGAAAATTGTGAATGGATGTGGAAGTTAGTTAGCTTTCTATGTCGATTTGACAAATCATATGAACGAACTGAATTTGAGATTGCAAGGAGAGAATCAGCCAATATCAAATCCTTCAGGCAGAAAATAATACTATTTCAATCGCAATCACGTAACAAATGTTTCACAAATTTTGAAACATGTGAAATATTAAGCCTCACTTCAGAGACTGGATTTCCTGTCAATTTTGCAATCGAAACTTTGAGTGCTTTGAAGATAAATTTTACTCCTTTTTCAGATTTTGATGTCATTACGATTGAAATTAAGCTTTTTCAAAATCCTTTCGGTTCTAACATTGACCCCCTGGCTCGGGAAGTCCAAATGGAAATTATTGATTTACTGTGCAGTGATAGGCTTCAGAACAAATATCAAAATTCATCTTTGTTGAACGATGTGATGATTTGCATAAATTTGCTTGTGGGTTGTTTTCTGTTTTTGGTACTACTCACTTGTGTGTTTCAAGATGAAGTACACAAAGATTGTTTACAGATCTTAATTAACCGATGAGCATCTTAAATCTCTTTTGATAATTGATACAAGTAAAATTGATCCACAACTACAAAGTATTGTCGGTGGAAAATCACAATTACATAAATCTCATTAAGTTTTTGTTTTACTGTGATTCATTTCAATTATTTGTTAGTTATTATTATGCCTTAAGTTAGATACTTAAGTTATGTTTTCTTGTCATCATTTCTGTCGTCAAGTATCACATTGCAAGTAAATAAAATCGAGTAAATATCATTCTGTGTTTTCATCTTCAAATTATCACCGCAATAGTAACAACAATTAGGTAATCATTGGCTGTCGCGGGCCGGATTGATGCAACAACAACAGACTTCCATGCAACACACCTACACCCTCAAACAAAGTTAGCTGTCACGGCTGTCGTGTCAATGCTGTCAAGCACTGTGATGTTTATGAAAATAAGAATGTTTATAAAAGACCTTCAATATAACAGAAACGGGAAATCGCTTTAAATACGACCCAATGAAAATGAGGTAAAAAGTCCCAATAATTGGCATAACATCTCAACAGAGTACTAAATTGATCGATATTGATTTCTGACCATCAACATTATTCCAACCTGAACAGTGTCATTCTACAGATTTTCGATTTCCCTTCAAATAAAGAGTTCAATAACTGGATATGAAATACAGGACAACATAATGACGACTCCCAAAATCAGTAGCCAGTAATTTGTACTATCGAAATTAGTGGAACCATGCCCAGTAATACTTGGCAATCCCACACAAGAATAGCCTGTCTTTGGGATGGAAATCCGAGACGGAAGGTAGTAGGACTTATGACATGACTTATGACATGATATTACTTATGACATGACATGACTTATGGCATGACATGACTTATGACATGACATGACTTATGACATGACATGACTTATGACATGACATGACTTATGAAATGACAAACAAACTGTTTAAAAATCTGTCTGTTTAAAATCTGTTATTCCGTTAATCAGCTGCCGCCCCCATACGAACGACAACTCTCAGAAGTTGAGAAACTTGTGCGAGCTAAGGACTAACGAGCTCTTACCTTTTAACGTGTGATTCCTAACACGGAATATGGATATATATATAGGAATTGTATGCATATATGTCATTGAAACCTATTCACAGTCAACGACATTCCTTGAACTATAATTTGAAAATCCATTTGCGTGATAGTTTGATTCTCTGGCACTTCAATCATTGTGTCGTAGTCTATGGACCATATATTGCTACTTCTGATATAAGAAGAGTAAAAAAAGTTGAGATTTCCTGTTTGAGAATGATATATTGAATACGGCGTCCTATGCGTATTTCACAAAAATTAAAGGATGCTAGATGACCGAGTCTTTATAGACGTGATAGAAATGATGGTGCATCATTTGAACTTGCGACGAAGAAACATGCATAAAAAATGATTTCTCCTATAATATAGCAATTTTGGGCGATATCCTGGAAGTACCTTACTACTCGTTATCTTATGATGTTTGTTTTCTGTACCATTAGACTATGTTTGTCAAATTTAACCCATCCACCTTAGCTGGGTACAAAACTCTTCAGAGTTCGAAAAGTTTTACTCTTTTTTTCGTGTGTATACGTATTTATTTTTTTAAGGGTGACAAAGGACGAATTGTCAGCAGATTCTAACGTTTCTCTTGTTGTTTTCGACAAGTGTCGAGCTGTTGAAAAAACGATTTGGTGTTGGGATAAAAGGAATGAAACTCCATTAATATTCATTACTACACCAAACATTCCGAACAGTGTATCACAAATTTACCAGATTTTCTTGTTATTTGTGATAGTCTCTATCACTTTGGGAAAGACTTACTCACTTACTGTCTATACCTATCAATTCTTAATATGGATGCAAAATACCTCCATTACTCAGATAAGTCATACTTACAACACACGTACTAAATCTGAGCAGAAAACAAATGTTTTCCTCTGTAGACTAACACACATACAGAAATGTATATCATACTTTGGTCCAAAATTGTTAAACCTAGTCCCTTTAGAAATCAGGGTCATTCCTAAGAAACGTAAAATGAAATCAAAACTGAAAGAATATGTCAACCAAAATTATAATAAACTGAAAACCGTATATGAACTCGAATAATAATAAGGACTAAATACAAACAAACAACCATATTTTCTCTCCCTCACAATGAATTTAACTTTGTTTTCTTTTATTCTTCCTAATCATCACTTATTTAGTGAGTGGTGAGTAGGACCAGGTTGATGACTACAACAAAAGCATTGCATAGGTAGCTCAGCCTGGACTCACAATTCCCAGTTTTAGTTAGTTCTTTCTTTTATTATCTAGTTTTGATTCTGAATTCATATTGTAAATTATGCTTACCTGAATAAAATTTACTTTACTTTACTTTTAGTAAATGTGTACATCATGCAGAGAAGTGACTTTCAGACACAAACTGGAAAAGCCCTCTCGAAACAGCTACTTACATGAAACGAAAATTCTTTCGAAACAAATACTTTTAATCAACACTGAATTATACAGAAAACAATTCTCCCTACTTAGTTTATATTTCAAACATTCGTTATAAAATTGAAACAGATATCATTCACAGCATTTCTACATAATATAGTAAATAGAAGGTAGACAATTTTACTCACATGGAACACTATCATACTCACTGGTACACATCGATGTTTCGCCGTAAGACACTTGCCTTAGGGCTCTTGAGTACCAATCTGGATAACATTATAAGAAAAAACCCACAGTTCATTCATAAATTACAATTTTTTATGTCACCTAATAAGTTTTATCTACTTATGTCATCGATGACATCGTAATGACATTCATTCACCTATTCGATTGAATCCCAGCCAAAACGAATCTTGTTTAAGATGAAGGGGTTATATTATCAGATGTAGTAGTACAAAACCTAAAACTTTCTTTCCCAACAAATTATTCACTCCTAAAATTACTCTTCGAATTACTCTGTATTGGCTACATTGGTAAGTAATAAATGTATTATCATTCATAAGTTGATTATCAAATTCATTGAGAACACGTTTTATATTCAATAAATTTAGTGAACATGAATAACATTTGTATTGCTTTCATTGGCAAATAACATAACATGTGGCAGACAATAATTTTGAAACAAATACCATGAAATGACTCGATCTTCAAAACTTTCTCTTGATTTATCATCAACATTAACATCATATTTTGATATCTTCAATGAGTTGACCCAACTGGTATGGTTCCGAGTGAAACAATCTTGTAATAGTGTTGGATGCAGTCAGTCATTTCGAGGGATAGTGAAAATATGTCACCCCTCTAGTGCAGTTCGCTTTCCCCCTTTACACCCTAGATTAGCAAATACGTAGAATGACTATCGTTTCATCTGTAACGCCTCTTTCAAATCCAATTATCAATTACACATCACGTCAGTCAAATGTCAGATTTGAAATGACTGTCTAATTAAAAAGTGGCCAAGAAGGGGAGCGAGCTCATTTGAAACATCCATATAGGAGAAAGCTAATCGTGGGGAGGAATGTTGATGTACTTAAAAATATCACTGTGGATTTACAGAGGATTCAGGGGTGGGACATTTGCTTCAACCTCATGATGTGAAATGAATGACAAAGATGGCAGTGCAGTGTATGTCTTGGTTTGATGGAGTTGGCCACATTGATATAGTGGTATTCTACAGGGAAGTGTGTCGGGACCGCTTCTCTTCTTAATATATTCACAGCAGATCTTCCTTCATCATTGGAACCCAACTGTAAGCTGATATATGTATATGCTGACCACATGCGTCCGAGATAATTCTGATTCACTGATATCGGAGTTGAATATGAATTTACTGCGAATATAATAATTAATAATGTTCCATTGATTATGGGTTGAGATGAATTCAAATGGAATTTCTGTGATATGTTGCAAGTGTACAATTAACAGAAAAAAGGGAAACTAGTAAAAAACAATAAAATCAAATGAGAATTTTTTTTCAATTAAAAGGGTCATTCTTTTATAAAGGATTGATATGTGCGAACCTTTCAGGAGGCTGCTCCTCCTACAAAGCAATTGATTTCAAAATGAACTCTTGACATAGATCTGTAGACCATGCAAAAAAGTTATTTTCAGACACTAAAATTTCATATTACTTCAAGTTTCTGTGTTGTACAGCTCTGTGCCCAAAATATCATATTATTATCATCATCACTCTTCCTAGTCCAATCCCCGATAGATTCAGAAGGATCCACCGGAATCAACAACCACTCCTTACATCGTTGGGTGAGTGATCATTGGGTCCAAAGATCATGTGCTCTCAGATCACGCTGAGTCCAGAATGATGGCCTTTCGCATTTGTCCAGCTAAGGTTTTTAGTACGGCCAGCCGGCATGATTTCGAGATTCAATAGTAGAGAGAGCATCATTTCACCAAGGACTCCAATAATCAGAACAACCATCTTGACAGAGGGGTCTAGATACAGCCTAGGGAGGTCAAAGTATGTCGTATCGCACTGCGATTTGTCGTTCTACAGTTCTGCACGAATGCTGTAGTGCCAAATTTTATGACATGTCCAAAGCGTTTGATACGGTGGACCATGGTGTATTATTACAAAAATTAGAGTATAATGGGATCAAAGGAAAAGCTCTAATTCAGCTCTAACACAGGGTTCAGTCCTGGGTCCTGTATTATTTATTATTTACATTGAATGATATGCCTTTCAACGTAATGAATGTGTCTCCTATAATGTACGCTGATGATGCAACTTTCTTGTTAAGTGACACTTCGCCTCACAATCTATAAAGTCTTCTTTTCGTTTTTGGTAAAGGATGGTTTTGGATTTCTACTTCATCGATTTTTATTACAAAAAAAAATTAAGGAGTTTGAAAAGTCGTAATTTCATGAATAAATTGGGTATTTCTTCTTGCAATGTTGCCCATATTGGTGCTGGAGAGAAAATAAGACAAGTTTATGATTCCGAAACATCGAATGTCCGTTACTGAAGATGGCAGTGTTCCATGTTAGTGAAATTTCACCTCTTTCATACACAGTTTTGTGTAGAAATCCTGAGAATGATATCTGATTTAATTCCATAATTATGTGATGATTGTCAGTCAATTGCCTAGTGGTCGAAGGCTTCACAATAAACGGCCTAGGCGAAGCTCTCTCACTTACAGAGACAGGCTTGTTTGGCCATCGGTAATGCTGTCAGTACCACACCGTCAGCTGTCATGGAGATTCTTCTAGATCTACCTCCTCTCCATATTTTTCTGTAGAGAGAGGCTTCATGGACTGCATACAGATTTGTACATATTGCCAATTGCACAAATCAATTTACTGCTGGGTGCAACAGACTGTTGGTTGAGACTGGAAGTCACAGCATTCTGTAAATGATCTCCAACTGTCAACTATGAACCATCTTATAAAATAGTGTTGCAGATAGTTGTTGGCTCACAGATGGATCAAAAACCCCTTCCGATTCTGATGCAGGGGATTTTAGTCGCAGACTCAAGACCCAACCTGCCTAGGAACCTATGCTACTGTATTCCCAGCGGAAATTTACGCTACTAAATTGTGTGCGGAGAGATTGTGAAAATCCAACCTCACACCAGTCGAGTGGCGTTCGAAGCTCTTGACTCCTACAGAGCAACGTCTAAATTGGTAGCAAATTGACAAAAACAACTTCCTTCGATAGGAAGCCTTAACAGATTGTCTATGATCTGGATTCCTATCCATATTGGCCAGAAAAGTAATGAGGCTACTGACTTCCTTGCAAAGGAGGGGACTGCAAGCTGCTTCATCGGGCCAAAGACTGTCATTGGCATCGCTATAGACTTTGCCAAACAGAGATTGAACACCTGTATAGCAAGAAGATTCATGAACTTCTGGCATAATCTTCCAGGATTGGTTCACTTCAAGGCGTTCATTCACCATTCAAAGCTTGATACCGAACAGTTGTTGGACTACAGTAGGGATGAACTACAATGTCTAACAGAACTTCTTACAGGTTAATGTCATTTTAATCATCACATGCAGAGTGTATGTCGCGTCTGTTTGGAAAATGATGAATCAGTAGAGTACATACTTCTGCCTGCCCTCTGATGACCAAATCAGGTTTTTATTCATGCCACCTGACCTGCAAGACCCCCTACCATACAAAGTAATCAGCTTCGTAACGAAGCTGAATTTATTTGGTCGAGTGTGAATAGGTGTGAGCTGCAATAAACCTTTGTGTTGCGGTGGAGTGTCGAATAGACCCAGTCACTGTGGATCTAACCTAACCTAACACAACCATAATGAATCTTTGAAATTGAAGTCGGAGTAGTAGAAATCCAAAATATTTCTCTCCCAAAGTTCTGTCCTAGAAATAAATCCCTTTCAATTTAACCCTCTATTCGAGTTTCTTTACTGTTCCAAAAAGTATTAGTCTTGATTCTGGATCCAGAAATGAAAATCTCGTTTTATAAATTTACACTAATATTTCAAATTCCTCAGGGAATAACTTGGTTCGTATTTCGCTATTCATCTACTAGACAAAAAATCTAAACGCCACCTGAAATATGATTCTATCCTCAGTGATATATCCCAATTGCGTGATTTGAAAATTGATGATTCCCTTCTAGTCGAAAATGGATATTCCAACATTTCCTATGAGATTCGGTAGAATTTCAATAATGAAGATGAATACTCCATCAGTTTTGACATTCACTATATTGAGAGTGGCGCTGAGTAAGTGAAAGGATCAAAGGGTTGAATTCATAGATGTATTTCGTCGTTCGAACAATACATTGCTATAAATTGGGGTATAAACAGTAATAATTGAGTTCATCATTATCCTCTCGCACCCCTAGAGGCATGCGTTTGAAACAAACATCAGAAAATGGAATAATTTATGGTTTTGAGTGGGTGAGAGGAACAGTTGATTCAAATTGTAATGGGTTAGTGCGCTAGTGTTTTGTGTATTATCAAACTGAAAGTCATGTTGTCAATTTTATCTCTGAGGGGCAAAGCTGGATCTCAAAAATTCAACACGGAAAAAATCTCACTAGAACTTTCATAACAATATTGTGTCAGGTTAATTTCCAACAAATTGTTGTTTCAAGTACAACAATTGTATGAAAAAGTAAGTTTTTGAATCACAAATAAAATGTAGATAAAAGTAGTACTTAGTGAATTGTAGCCAAAATTCTGCCAGCTATTTAAAATTCATGGCACATAATTGTATATTTTGTTTATTACATTCATTTTACGATTAGACGGATGAAATAATATCTATTTTCATTAAAAAAAATATATTTGTGGAGGACTCAATATTTTATAGTTGAAATAATAATAATAATCATGTATGATTTACCATAACATAAAATATTTTTCAGATCACATAACGAGGTAAATAAATTGATTATACTACGTCTTAAAACCAATTCTTACACATAACCTACAACAAAAATGATTAAACATTCCATCTATAGTTACAACGGGATATAAATAGAATTCAGATATAATCAAGAAAATATTGAAAAAAAATTGTTTCATTGCTTTCCAAACAAATGATTTTTGACATATTTTGAAAGTGTGAATTGATGTAGAGAACTCAGGAATATCCAGCAAATTGCCGTGAAGAGATATCTGGTAGATGAATGACCTTTTATGGATTTATTTTTTGTGTGTAGGAATATGGATCATATTTTTTCTCCAAAGATTGACATTATGAGCATCTGTCCTATATACAGGGCTATTCAAATTCGTTTCTGTACTGTCTCGTAAACGATAAGAGATAGTGTCGATGAAGTCGTGATAAAGTTGCGTATTTCAGAGACCTATACAATGAATAAAAAAAATTAATATAGCTCTTTTGGTTCTGGAGTTATACAGGAAAAACCAAAAAATCCCAAATTTTTTTTTGCTATATCTTCTTTATTCGCAGACATATTGAATATCTGTCCATAGTTTGCTTATGGCACTTGATATGAGCTACCAGAATATGTCCATGAACCTTTTATATAGGGTGTCATCTGACTTGGGCCACCTCCATCTTTGAATTTTTATACGGACCTGTGTTTTCTGTTGTAGTTTTTGTATCGTCGACGTTCACTTCATACTGAGAAATCAAATTGAATTATATATTTTGGTGATATTTGATTAAAATTGTGTGAATTATTCCCTTTTGAATTACGGCCCTGGACTAGAGTTGAATAAAAACACAATAGTAACTTTCACGTCTCCCTGTGTACCGTGAAGTTTTTCCAAAGTTTTTTTTTTCATTTTTAGGTACCTATTTATATTTTATTCATTGCTTTGGGCATTGTCTATAATGAAATTCGAATTAGAAATTCTTTTGTGATTATTTGAAATATATTTACATCAAAAATATATTAAGTATATGTGTTTGAATGAACAGAAAAAAAATGATAGCAATAATAACATCCGAAACGAACACTATGATTATAATGCCCACTGAAATGAAGTAATTATTATACACAAAAAACTAATAGCGCAATAAATGTTATAATTGGAGTCCATCCATTTCGAGAAATTTTTGAACTCGGTTTTTCATAATATTTATTGCCCTCAATACAATTATTTGCTGCATAATCCTCCTCGGCTGTATAATCTCATTTCAGCACACATCAAAACAATCTTTGGCATTAATATGTTCAAAAATAAGCTTAAAGCTTGGATCTCAGATTTGCCTAGAGCACAGATACACCAATATGTTGATGTGAAAAATACATACTACTACAATGTATAAATAACTGTAGAAGAATTTTTCTAGTACTTTTTTCTTCATACCGAAAGAAACTTTATTTTTTATATTTCATTCATTGTAATCTATTGTATACTAAAATGATATAACCCACGCACTGGTTTATCCTTCTGTGGGAACTATATTTATTTGTATGTATATGTATAAAAGTATTGTGTATTTCAAATTGAATAGCATCGTAGTTTGCACTGGTCAGGCCGTATCTCCCGAAGCCCCGATACATTCGGGAGGGCGCGCCAGCATTATCAACAGTAACCCTCCAAGTTTTAAACTTGCAAAGGTGAAAACTCAAAGTACGAAATATGGAGGTTATCACTTATGATAGGCTGATAGGCTGCTCAGATTGTTACGGTGAGGGTGTGAGTAAGGTTCAACAAATGATTGGTAACAGTAGAATGCAAATTGATACTGACTAATAACAATATAATCAAAGTTGACTTGACTGGTTCAATAAGTGGGCGCCAGGTAGCAAATGAAAATTTAATAAATAATTACTACCAAAGAAATGTTCTAGCTTGGGCGAGGAGGCAGAATAAACCAGAAGGAACAATTAACAACTTTAATAAATAACAATGATCAAGCTGAAGGCTATATGGTTAACAAAA